>PVKZ01000611.1:319630-522130 GCA_004027375.1 Macroglossus sobrinus | reverse complement strand
TTTCTGCATAGGAGAAGGGAAAAATTGACTGCCTCTACAGATGGACCTTTTTCTATAAACTCCTCCCTTGAGTTCATTCCCAAGAACTTATTCTCTCATGAAATTATCAATGACAGACTAAACCCAAGGCTTGGGTTTTTCTTTTTGTCACTCGACTGACCAAGAACTCACTGATAGTCAATTATCTAGCATTTATCAAGGGCTTATTTTGTGTTAAAGATCCAAGAGAGGCTTAAAACCTTGGCCTGTTCAGGGAAGCAAGTTGTGTACTTCACAGAGACAAAAGGGGCTATGATGTGCAGTAACCGAACTCCTTCAATAACACGTGGAGTTCAGCTGACTGCCCTGAATTTGGGAGTTTGAGGAAAATATGCAGAGTTGATTATGTTGAAAATGTCTCTAGAATGTCGTCAAGGTTTAAATCAGCAGAGTGAAGGAGATGAAAATATCATGCTAGGAAACCCTAGAGAAACAGAATACAGGGCTAGACAAATCAGAAAACAACGTCAGTGGGAAGATTGTTCTGGCTGAAAGAGAGAGTTGGTCTGGAGAGATAATGAAAAAGGAGGCAGAAAAGCATTTTAGGGTGGACAGTGGATCACCATTTCTGACAGGGTGAGAAACCAGAACTTGTGCTGTTAGCATTATATATGAACAGAGGATAGGGTTTCAGAGTCTGAGCACAGAGCCAGGAACCTCTAAGATTGATTTTTAGCATATAAAGCCACTTGCAGAATCTGAGCAAGTTGCTTGATTTCTCTGGGCTTTGGTTTTCCCCAATGTAAAACTAAATTAGTAAAATCTTACAGATTTTTTATAGAAAGTAGGCCCTATATAATAGAGTAGATGCTGAAGAAAATAATTTTTGGCTGTTGTTTTTTGGTATTGGTTTTATTTTTGGTTTGTTTTTGGATAGCAGTCATTTTGATGTGTGACTGTTTTTCTTCTTAGTGTCTTAGTAATTATCAAAGTCAGAATATTCCCTAAAACAATACATCTTTTTCTACCTACTCTCACTCTCTTGATTTTTAGAGCCAGCATATTCTTCTTGATTATGGACTCATAGACTTTGGATTTCAATTTATCTCTCATCAGCAGTTCTTCACATTCCAAGAGGTAAAACACTCTATTATCATCCGATTTGTGGCAGTTTTAGAAATTAAAAGCTGTAGAATAGAAGTTTATAATAAAAAATGGAAAGAAACATATAAATAATTTTATTTTTATGCTTAAAGAGAACAGCGGATTTGATGAGTAGATAAAATGGGCAACTTTAAAAGAGTTTTCCCCTACAACAGAAATATTCCCCTCATTGGCCTCCTATGGTGCCTGAAATTCCACCATATGTTCTCCTCCTTAAGGAGCCATGGACCCAGCAGGAGTGTATTGATACAATGATAGTTTTCATGGCATTATATTCCCTGGGAGGGGTAACACATTAACCAGCCAACACACCAAAAGGATATGTATTATCTCATCTCATATTGGTCATACTCTCTATTACTCTATTCTAACATAAGGAGGTGTGTCAAAAGTGACCACTGACAAAATAAGAGTAATAGCAAATGTCTATATATGCCAGGTAGGTAAAATTCTCACAGCAATTTTTGGGTATTATCACTACCCTCATTTTATAGTTGAAGAAAATGGAGGAGAGAGATGTCTAACTTCTTTCCAAAGAGAAAGTTACAGGGCTAGGATTTAACTTAGGCCCTTTGGTTCCAAGATTAATGTTTAACTGTTATAGTAAACTGTCTTGTCCTAAATAATGTTTGCTTGTTTCCTGCTCCATGACCAATGACAAGAGATTTGGGAGAGATATGACACAAATCTAAATAGATCGGGTGACAAATAGAATTTTATTTGCATCTGTTGTGAAAGGTTTTGGTCATATACATATGTGTCCCCTCCTCCTCCAACTTTGGGGATTGGAAAAGCAATGTGGGGGCAGCTTCACTTCTAAAATTTTTGTAAGGCTGTCAAGACTGTATTCTGAGCAGGTGAAATTAAAGAACTTGGCTTCTTATGCCTGGCCTTGTTCCAGACGTCCAGACTTTAAAACTAAATAGCAAAAGGTATTTTCTTGAAGTTTTTATACTACATATCCAAGCTCTCCACAGCCCTCAAAAGCATGCATTCTGTGGAAGTAATTAAACAAGGAGGCTGTTAGAATGAGGTGGCTCTAATATTTTGGCAGCCTACAATAAACATACCAAAACCTAAACCAGACTCAATTCCTTTAAAAGTCTCAAGGTTAAGAAATTGAAATTTAAGAGCAACTAATCACAGTCAACTATACTTTCCCAAATAAAGCAACAGCTTAAGCTATAGCTGATCAAACTATTTACTTGCTTTGCTTCCACATCTGTTCTATAAAAGATTTTTCCTTAGCCCTTGCTGGTGGAGCATTCCTTATTATTTTTGATTTTGCATTGGCTGATTTGAATAAATGTTTGCTCAAATAAATTTATCAACATTTTAATGCTCCTCAGTTTATCTTTTACCAGTCACATTGTACTAAATCTCCTGAGAGCCTAATTTTATCAGTAGACACCTGGACGGAAGTAGCAATGCAGAAGATGAAAGTCAAATGTCACATATCACTCATGATCTACCAGCAGAAACAGTGATCCCAAGGGAGCAGAACATAAGATAGAGCTGTTATAGAAAAAGTGGCTGAAAGACTGATGCTCCAAAGAACATGAGAGCCTAGAATATTTATGAATTAAAGCATGTAAAGCAGAAATGGTTTCAACAGACAAGTGGACAGGCTTTACTATCTGGAGGACTTGGTTGCTCAGGGCACATGATTCTGGAAACTTAGCAACCCAAAGATTGTGTATGAATTGTGTGGGTGACTATATTTTCCAAAGGTGACCACAATAATAGCTCTCATTTGTCACTTGTATGAACTTACTCCTCTTCTATCAAGAGAGAGTCTATTTCTCTACCTTCTTGAATCTGGGTGAGATGAAACCAGTGAGTCTTGTCCAATAAAATATGGTGGTAGTGACACTGAGAATACAGTGACCATGTTGAAAATCCCAAAGTGTATGAAGTAACCTTGTATAGGTGATCCTGTTAATGGCCCCAGCTAACAGGTACCAACCCACATTAAGTCCAGCCAAGTAAGTGATCTATCTTTGTTGTCTAGACCAGTCCATCCTTCAATGACTCCAGCCCCATCTATTGTCTGACTTCAACCACACATAAGGCTCTGAGCAAGAACCATCCAGTTTAATTCAGTCAATGTGCAGAACCAAAAAGATAATAAAAAAATTATTATTTTAAGCCACTAAGTTTCTATGTGTCTTGTTACACAGAAATAACTAAAAAAGTAATTCAACTGAAGGGGGCAGAATAAAATGCTACTCAAAGCATTCTTAACATTTAAAAATGAAGCAGGGAATTAGAGTATTGATATATCAGCATGTGACATTTTTGGAAATTACTCTAAACATATATTCCTATCTGTTGAGGTCCTGTGGTCCTTTACTCTAGTGAAGACCGCCATTCTCAGTCTTGAGTATCGAAAGGACTTAATTCTTCCTTAGATCATGGGTCTTGTTCTTCTGAATTTAAAGCAGATTTAAACTGGAGATCTTCAATCTCTAGGATGCAGTGTAGCTCCTGTGAGAAGTTCTTCTCCCTTGAGCCCACCTGACTAATAATGACGACCTATCAGGAAACGAGGAATAATGAACAAGAGAGCATTTGAAACTCAACCAAGAGGCTGCAAATTCCACTTCCATCTTTCATTTTACAAAGATCAGTGGCCATTTTTAATGAAAATATAAAAATGAAAACATTGACCAAAATAATACCTCTTTAGCCAGGGAATTATCCATTTACATCTTTATGTTTTAGTTCTTTTCAAGTCTTCTGTAGCTATGCTGTAAAAATTTAAACTAGGAATTTCTGAAATACAGTGGCCAGTTGCTGTTGCATTTGGGCCTCTGGTTATTATCTATGAAATTCTGCTGCTTTCACTCTGCTCGCAGCTTGCCCTGTTCTTATCTCCCAGCCATCTTCCAAGTATGTCTGATCATTTCACTTGTTTAGTTCAATGTATATGTATTTGATATTTTTCTTCTTTGATTAAATGTCAGTGGTGATTTGGTTAGTAGCATAAACACATTAGTACTACCAATAAGCTGAGGTTAACAGCAAATAATTTTTTTCCAGCTTCTGAAACATCCATTTCTGGGCATGTTTTGGAGAAGATCAAACTGTAATTCTGATTGTCTTTCTTGTTAAAATAAAGGTAAAACTGCAATTTGTAAGGAGCAATAATAGATTCTCTCTGGAAGTCATCTTCATCTATTAATGGAATTCAGAGTGTTTCTGGATAGCAGACCCCAAAGTGGCTGAATGAATGACATCATTTAGATATGTAAGGCACTTTAAAAATTATCTACTTGAGAATACTCTTTCCAAAAAGTACATCGTCGAGTGGTCCAAGAGCTGAGAAATCCCTAAGAAGAGCCTTATTTAGGCCTGATGAGCAGTGACAATCAAAGACTTGGAGGGTTAGCCATGGTGATAGACTGAGCCTAGAACAAATTCAGTTCAGGGGGGCAGGCAGGTAGGTATCTGGCTGTACCCTGTTCTAGCAGAGATGATGGGTTTGGGGAGAATGAGCGGAGTTGGGTGCGGTTGGATGAATTTTAACAGCAGTCTAATGAACAGCTCCTTGTGACCCCATGCTCATGTTCTTGCAAACAGATTGTCCTTTTTTATTAAAAGCTGATTCTTGAGCAAAAGGTCCAGTTCTTCTTGCATACATCATTCAGCATACATCCACTAAAAAGAGCATCTGCTCCATGCCGCTAAGAGGATATTTCTGTCTTGGCATAACTTGTCAGATTTGATTTTTAAAATCTTTTTATATGACCTGCTGTTCTTTATAAATAAGCTGCTTCAAGACCAAAATAAGACCAGATAAGAGATCATTTCATAAAATCTATACAGATCTTTAAATTCAAAGCTAAATCTAGATATCAGATTGCCTGTCAGGAAATCGTTTTTCCCATTGCATAATATAGTTTTTGTTTTGTTTCATTGCACATATATGTGTGGTGATGGGACAGGTAGGTCATCATTGCTACGTTTTTCTTCTATTCATCACTTTACTTATTCTTTTAATCTGTTTAGCACATGAATGTAGAGTACTTATTATGCTTCATGCAGCCTTTTATACACCAGGACACAAAACTGAATATCATAGCCCCTTTTATACTCATAACCCGATCTGAAAGACAAAGAAATAGTAACAGCAGAGAGACAGGACTGCGAAGGAAGCATGAGTGGTGTTCTAGGGAGCACAAGGGAAGGAGGGCCTAATTCTTCTTGGAAGGGTCCGGAAACCTTTGTAGGAATGACACTGAAGAGAATTTTAAAGAATTTCCCAGGTTGAGAGCCATATTCCCAAAATGTGGTACATTTTGGACAAGGGAATGGAAAAACAGAGTGCACTGTGCACTTGGGGTTTTTAGTATGCAAGGGGCAAAGCCCCATGGTGGAGAGTGTAGGTTCCATGTTGGCTTGATCCCTAGACTGCCACTTGTGTGTTATGGGAACTTAAATAAGCCTTTATGCATCACTTTCCTCATCAGGCAATAATATCTGGCAGTAATAATGATATCTGCCTCATAAGGTTGTTCAGCAGATTAAAGAAGATAGTTCATGTCAAGGGCTTAGAAAGTGCATGACTCCACAAATACTAGCTATTTTTATAGCTGAAATTAAGAATCTGATTGAGAAAGAGAGAGGGAATGAAATTGAAAGTTAGGAAGAAATAGAGCATAAACCTTGCAGTCTGTTATATGAAGTGTGGATTTTATTTGTATCCAAAAGCATGCTTTGGAAATGCTTTTAAGTAGGTTGTTAGCCTGGTTAAATATCCATCTATGAAAAGGTTCCTTGATGGTTATATGTAGGTAGAATGACCAATTATGAGATTCTTCCAGTAATATAATATGATGAGTATTTGAACTATAGGCAAGGGAAGTGAAAGAGGAATGTGAATGGATATTAAAGACTATAAAGATAATCTAGAGCATCTGGAGACTATATTTTGAATAATAAATTGCATAAAATAATTGGTATTATTTTGTTTGCATAATTAGGTGAACAGTAATGATACTCATCAAAACAGAAAATTCAGGGGAAAAGCAAGTTAAAATTAATATGGTGAGTTGGTTTTCAGACATAATGAGCTTGAGATACTTACAGGCTAACAAGGTGGACAGCTATAAACAGATATCAGGGTTGAATGTTTATTCAACATGCGTCTTGAATTATAGAATTAGTAATACTGAGTTTAAGTACAGTTAAGCCATAAAAAATGTGAAATAATACTAAAACTAGAATTTACTGAGTACTTACTATATACTTGATCATAAACTAACCTCTCGCATGAATAATCCCACATATTGTACATAACCCTAAGACAGGTGCTATATGGTTCCCATTCCACACATAAGAGAAGCATCTTTAAAAGCTTAACAAACTTGTCAAAGTTTACAGAGCTAACAAGCAGGGAACAGGAATTCATTAAATACTATTAGATTCTTGTGGATGACAGATTCCCCAACATGCTATTTGGTTAAGTGAAGAGAATGCATTTTTTTTTCATCTCAAATAAATATAAACTCAGTTTCCTTCTAATTTATTTCTCTAAAATAGTTAGCATTTGGCTTCCTTCTTGAAATCCATCATGTCCGTACTCCAACCAGCAGGAAAGATGAAAGATGAAACTAAGGTATGCCACCCTCTTTGATGAACTCTATCTAAAAGTGAACATACATTTCTGCTTGCATCCCATTGGTAGTACTTAGTCATACGACATGCCTCCCTGCAAGGGAGGCTGGGAAATGTACTATTTCCCCTCCTGGGAAGCTATTACCCAAGCTAAAATTAGAAGCTAAATTACAAAGTAGGAATTGGAGATTAGATGCCAAGACAGGACTAGAAGGGTCTACTACAGAGATCCACTAAGAAAAAAATAGAAAACTTAATCAAAGACATCTATTGGATTCCTGAAGAATATTAGCATTGAATGGGCAGCTGAAGGAAATTGGTTCTAAAAGCATACTAACTAGGACAGTTCTGACATCTGTCATTGTTATCACCATAAGAGTTCATGAATTGAATGGATATCTAGGCAAAACACATGATAGAGTACACTGAAAATTAATATTCCTGGTAGAAACTTGGTATGCATAATATAGTAAACTGTTGAAGAGAAACATGGAGAAGTCTAGAGCATGGTTAGAACTAAGTCCAAGTCAAAGCATCAATTTGATTGAATCCCACTTTAAGGACCGACCACTTAGTAGTAACAGCATAATGAAAGGGTGTTTATCTCCTAATTGAATTTTTGTTCAAGTCACAAAAAGGTTTACCTCAAAGTTTCTATAAACACAGAACTTCCTCAGTGAACTTAAAATAGAATTCAGCTTAAAGGCATTAAATACACAGGCAATTTTCAGAAACACATTTATAGGTTAAAATATACCTAAATCCCAGGCATAGAAAGAAACAGGATTAGTGAAAAGAGAATCATTGCAGGTAAATATTTAGATTTTAAGAGGTAGAATAAGTGTTTATTTTCTGAAGAATTTTCTTTATGGAGATAAGTTTTCATATAAAGTACTTACTTACCTTGAATAATATCTCACGAGAATACCTAAACAGAATCAAATCCTCAAATAGAGCTCTCCCAAATGCTCTTGGTTCTCTATGCTGAAGCTAATTCTCAAGAGTCTCTATATAATTTTGAAAAATAGTTTGGGAACAATGAAGAGGCCTTATCAATTGGCTCGCAGACCTGAAAAATATGAGTGAGGAGAATAGAAAGCCGTATCATTCCACCATCTATATCCAGTCACTTCACATTGTTTGTCAGGTATACGTACATGCATGCCTACTATTCACACAGAAACATTTACAGTCGAACAGAATCAGGATTTAATAACAGGCTATGAATCCTTGGGACGCGTATATCTGCTTTTGCCTTTATAAGTCAAACACACTGTAGCACTTCTCTAATGCCTTTTGCCCCAAAGGCCACCTGGTCTCATCCTTGGTCTAATTCTGTGTTTAGAATTGTTGCTGAAATCTAGACACAGTTGTTTACTACCAAAGATTCTTTCTTCCACCCAAACCCTGTCATTCATTCATATCTGTCATGTTTAACTTGGTGAAGCCTGAAATCTTACTCTTAGAAAATTATTGCTTTAGGTTAAGCTCAATAGGATGTTTTTACCTTTGCTATAAAAAAGTTTCTGGTAATGGAATTCAGAATCTCATCCCCTAGTAGAATCTCACGTACAATATCAAAGACTAAAGCACCTGAAGTTAGTGGATAAAGGATATAGAAACGCAAATTGTGAGTATATTTCAACTTCCCTATTTTCACACTACTCCTGATATTCAGAGAATAAATCCCAAATTGTTTAAGAGCCTCCTCAGTAGAGCTGCCTGTGGGAAATTTCTTAGCAAGGAAATGAAATATTTGTATAAATATCCCTTTTCATTTTTTTTATCTCTGGTAATAATGCAAGTTGCAAATATTTGTCTTCAGACTGTCCTTACTGCTTCTGAATAAGGCTGGTGCTCTTTTGCCTCTTTGTTTTTACTGTTATTTTCTACCTGATGGCCTTGATGTTTTTTTTTTTCCTTTCATGTTTCAGCTTTTATAGAAGTAAACTATACATAATGTCAAATACACACAGCTCTATGAATTTTTACTAAATGATCACACCTGTGTAACCACTTCCCAAATTAAGAAATAGATCATTAAACTACTCTAGAAACTCATCTGGTGCTCTTGTAGGAAATGGGAAAAATCTTTTCTTCTACCCTCTTAGCTTCTGTTACTAGGTAATGCAAATTAAACTGACAAAAGATAGAGTAAACACTTGCTCTACTATGTGTTTTAAAGAATGCCCAAGGCAACTTCCAAAAAAGTCTGGGGCCAACCACTGGAGTTCTCAACTGACGAAGAATTGGCATATTGATTTATTGGCCCCCTCCCTCCAAGCAAAGGTTCTAAATATGCCTTGGTTTGTGTGGACGCTATACCTAGCCTAACCCAAATTTTTCTCCATCACCATGCAAACCAGGCCACCACCATTTAGGGGTTAAGAGGAAAGGAGTGCCATGGACAGATTACCCTGAACAAATAGACAGTGATCAGGGGTGATCATATTTTAAGGGTCAAAATGTGCAAGATTTGGTAAAAACACATGCCAATGAATGGAAGTTCCATCTTCCCTACAGCCTACAGGCAGCAGGGATGGTAGAAAAGAAGAATGGAATATTAAAGCAGAAAATTAAATTACTAAGAGGAAACCACCTTGGCTGGTTGACTTAAGTACTGCTGTGGGTTTTTATGCCAGAGTTTGCTTATGCTTTCTACCTGGACTATGGCTAAGTCCACAAATTTAGCAAATAAAAACACAGGACCCTCCATCAAATTTGAATTTCAGATAAACAAGGAATGCTATTTTAGTATAAGTATGTTATAAATATGCATATACTAAAAACATTGCATCATATCAAATTTACTTATACTAAAAATTGTCTCCTTAAGATAATCATGCTAAGCAAAATAAGCCAGACAGAAAAAGTTGAAAGTCACATGATATCACTTATATGTGGGATATAAACCTAAAAGCAGCAAATGAGCCGGACAAACAAACAGAGACTCACTGACATGGACTATAGGCTAGTGGTTACCAGAGAACTATAGACTAGTGGTTACTAGTAGAGTGGGGCAGGAGAAGGGAGGTAGATTGAGTAAAGGGGGTCAAATATAGGGTTTAGGGGGAGGGTAAAGGGGAGCTGAAGGAAATTGGACTTTGGGTGGTAAACACACAATAGAATATACAGATGTCAAATGATAATGTACACCTCAAAATTATATAATTGTATTAATCAATCTTACTCCAATAAACTTAATTAAAAATTTTTTAAATGGTCTTATTTGATATTTGATACATCCATATACTAAAAATGTATGCCCTGTTTATCTGATATTCAAAATTAACTAGATGTTCTAAATTTTATCAACGACACTACTTAATCTTTTAAAAAGTTTGTTTGGAGAAATCCCTGGCTTTCTTTGAGAAATCATCTCTAGAAAGAGATTTCAGCGAGTTAAACAGGGATCTTAGGAATGGTTGTAAGAGAAGTGCCTACCCCACAAGTCTGCAACTAGCCTCCATCTGGACTCAAGTTCTTCACTCTTCCTCTGGCCTCTATGATGACCCTGCTCCTAATCTCAGCCTGTCATTCCACCAAGATCTCAAAACTTTGGTTACTTAAAGATTTACTCTTTGCCTTGATTGTTAATTTTCCCTACTCTCCTGTATTACTTCTATCATAAAAAGAGTATTCCTGATCCTATATTTTTTGTCATCTACCACCTCAATTACAAAAACCCTATCAAAGCACTATGTACAATAGTAGTTTCCACATATTCACTTTCCATTTTCTCCTCAAACAACTCTAGAATGAGATCCTATTATTAGGGATCTCCTTTTGTCAATTGTTAGAAAGTCAAGCTTTGTCAATTGAAGGTTTGGGAGGGACAGTACAGGACGTCAAGTCTTCTCCCTTGGTTCCAATATGCATTGTTCCTGTATATCCTACTAAACAAAGATAGCTAAAGCAACATTCAAGTTAATTTTTATGAAAAATTTACTTTCTGAAATAGCATGATTTTTTGAAAAAGAAAAAATCACAGAAGCAAACCGAATAAAAAAGAAAAAGTAAACTAGCTCAATACCATAATCTAAGAGATAACACAGCCTCACAAAAAAAGTTTAGGCATAACTAATATATAATATTAAAATGTAGAATATCTTTTTATGATATTTTATGATTTTTTTACTTATGGTCTCATAAAATAATTTCATTATTAATATAGTAACTATGTAACATCTTATTGATACAACTGCATGATAGTCTCTCAATATCTGAATTGCCATTAATTACTTAAATAATTATTTTTGACTGGTTTCTTAAATGGCTACAATTCTTAAATCTAGAATTTGAGGGTTTTTTTGGAAAATAAAATATATACTTATTTAAAAATACATCAATTTTAGGAACCACTCTCATTACAGTTTTGTTACTTCTTCTCTCTAGTAATGGGTGTTAGTACATTAATTAAATAAGACATTTATGCTAACTAATTAGCAAAAATGTTCATTTATATAGTTAGTTTTGTGACTTCTATTAATGAGTGTACAGATGGACATTTTGAACAGTATGGCAAGTTGACCCAGTAGACGTTCTGGGTTCTTCTCCTTTCCTCAGCCATATCATAGAATTCACCTAGCAGCTAGCTAATCTGATTTTGTGTAAGACAGAAACTGTTTGGGTCTATCTTTTAAAAACAATGTATTAAATAATACTATATTCTTGTAAGTATCTCCTATATAGAGTAGTTAAATATATTTTAAAAGTAGTATAGGGCAGAGGCTGATAAACCACAGCACATGGGTGGTCTGGTTTTGTAAATAAAATTTTATTGGCACACAGCCATATCCATAGTTCACATTGTCTGTGACTGTTTTCACACTATAATGGCAGAATTCAGTAGTTTCCAGAGATGCTATCTGGCTCACAAAGCCTAAAATATTTATATCTAGCTCTTACAAAAGAAGTGTCCTTCTGGTCTAGGATAAATGCTTGATTCTCACAAAACCAACTGAAAAATAAATTTTTATTTTTATTTTCAAGCAATTTGTTTATCTGCATCAATCAATAAGCATGCATGTATTGATCCCCTACTCTGATTTCAGCATTCTTGGAGATAAAATTGAGGCTTTATATGCATGATCTGCATTCATAAGAAATTTATAATAAACTCAGGAGACAAAATATCCACACAAATAAAATAACATGGGAATGTATAATTAAGTATTTACTATAAAAATCCATTTTAAAAGCTCTTGTAATTTATATAGGGCACTGTATCTTTCCCACAATTCCTAGAAAATGCCTCTTTAAAGTATGTTGGCTGACTGAGGCCATCTACAAGTATTTTTGGGTGACTACTTCAGTTCTACTTCCTCTGAGCTAAGCGGTCTTCTCATTACAGATTTGGGAAGAAGTCCATTAATTAGTTCCCTTAAACTAGTAAATTCTTGATGAATTACACACACACACACACACACACACACACACACACACACACACACACACATACCACTGAATTGTGTCAATAACCAGGATGTTCCTACAAAGTAATAAATTTTGCTAACTCTGAACAATGGATAAGTGCTCATCTAGTCTGTTTAAATGACCCATTTGGTGTTATCTGCACACAGTAATTTACTGGAGGAAATTGGATTTTTCAGGCCTATACTTCCTACTTTGTTCACTTTGTGCTTCTACCTTTTTTATTCTGATTTATAAATGAGTCAATCTTACTTCAACTTGATGCTTTTAAAGTCTAATATTTTGTAAGAAACTTTTAAAATGATACTCATAAAATTAAATGAATAACTTGCTGTTGAGAATATTCTCATAAGACTATGAAAATTAAGATGGATAAAATGTTAAGAAAATATTTCTAGAAATATTCTATAACTCAGAAGAGTTATTCCCATATAATAGCGCTCCTAATTGATTTAATTTCATCTTAGAACACTCAATAAAGTAAAATGCATGGGTGTGAACACTGAAAGCATTTATATTTCAGGTAAATAAAATCTCTCTAGCCATGAAAGCCAGTACAAATATTTATGTTAACTTGCTGTCTTTTGTCACTGAAGATGTGAACAAAAGTGGCTCTTCCAATCAAACTCTGACATTGAACTTAATGAAGCAATCAATCAGCCAACCAAGAAGTATCTGCTGAGCGCTACTTAATTCACTACGTTGTCCTAGTTACTTTAAAGTTCTGGGCACCATAATAATTCTGATTTTTAAGAAAATTACTATTTATTTTGTAAAACAAGATATATAAATATAAAAATAGTGAAATGATGAATAACATAAAATTAAGTAAAACAAAGATTATATCTTATAGAGTTCTGGAATCTCCCGAGAGAGTAGTTCACCACTTAATACGTGTGAAAAACTAAATAAATTATTTGTAAATGAAGTCTTTGATAAGTACAAATTTATGGTTTATGTTCATTGGATTTTGAAGTAATTTAAGAAACACTCAATGGGGTTATGGATTTTCAGTTTATCTTTTCAGAATAGGAAGACTTTGATGGGGATAGTGTTGAGGTAGACATTCCAGAGTGTGAGAAAAACAAGAACAAAGACATAGAATTAGAAATGGGCATAGTAGATGAGAGAAAACTGATCTGCTTGTAATCAATAGAAAAATTGAAGCCAGTCTACCACCTTTTCATCTCTCTGCTTTCCTTTGCAGTTCTTCCTGAAGAATTAACTAACATTTCCTATTTCTAATTTCTCAGATGTTATTTCCTCCTTACCTCTTTAACCTTATAATCTTACTTCATTTCCCACTACTCTAGAGAAACTATGTCTGCCAAAGCAGTAAATGGCTCCTTAACTGTTCAATTAGGCACTCCTTTAATTATTTGGAACTCTGGTGCATATGACATTATTATTTATTTCATCTTTAAATATCCCTCCCCTTTAACTTTTATGACTTCTATGACTCCTCACTTTCCTCACGCTTATTTTCTTTGAGAGTTCAAAACCAGTATCCTTTATGAAATCTTCTTCCATTAGGCAGTTACTTCTGCCTTGTGCTCTTCTCTATAAACTCCGTTTAGAAATATTTTGCCTTGCTTGTACAACTCAATAGCAAAAAAACGATCTGATTAAAAACTAAGCAGGGGACCTGAATATCATTTTCTCCAAAGAAGACATAAGATGGCCAACAGGAACATGAAAAGATCCTCAATATTATTAATCATCATGTAGACACTATTCAAAACTGCAGTAAGGTATCACCTCATACCTGTTAGAATGGCTGTTATCAAAAAGACAAGAAATACATGTTGATTAGGATATGGAGAAAAGAGAACCTTTGTGTACTGTTGCTGGGAATGCAAATTGGTACAGTCACTATGGAAAACATTATGGCCATTCCTCAAAAATTTTAAAATAAACCTACCATATGACCCAGCAATAACCTACTATATTACCCAACAATATCCAAGAAGAAAATGAAAACACTAACTCAAAAAGACGTATGCATTCTCATGTTCATTGCAACATGATTTGCAATAGCCAAGATATAGAAACACCTAAGTTTCCATCAATGGAGGAATGGAAAAAGATGTGGTATATATATGCAATTGTACACAATGAACGATTATTCAGACATAAAAAAAATAATGAAATCTCAATTGTGATATGGACCTTAAGGGCATTATGTTAAGCAAAATAACTCAGACAAAGATAAATACCACATTATCTATCTTATATATGAAATCTAAATAAAATAAAAATAAAACCAAGCTCATAGAAACAGAGAACAGATTGGTGGTTGCCAGAGGCAAAGGATTGATGGGAAGAGAAATGGGTGAAGGAGATTAAAAGGTGAAAAGAAAAAGGTAATGATGCAGTTGATGTAAAATAGTCATTTTGAATTATATTTAAAGTATTGACTTTACCTATATGTTTATATATAATAATGTATATCACATAAATATATTACATATGTATATAAACAGAAGAAAAAAGATTAGTACTCAATTGTAGTGTTTGTTAAGTACTTCCTTAATAGAGATATAGTTTCAACAACATTTATTAATAATCCTCAAAACAATCTTATGAGGAAGACACTATTAGTGTCAACATTTATCAGTGAGGAAACTGAGGCTTAGACAGGTTAAGAAAATTGTCCATAGTCTTATTAATAGAAAGATAATCACACCTCAAAAAGTTTAGATTCAACCAAGATTCAAGATAATAACTTCAAGAAGCTTTTGAACTGAAAAGTAAATATTTTAAGATTTTGAAGTAGTGTAGCACATTGCACAGCACACTTGAGGTAGATATGAAAGAACTGTGTTTCAGCCCTCAGGGTACCAAATACAATGACTCTGGTATTAGACAAATTGCTTAACTTTAATTATCATCAGTATACTCATTTACAAACTGAAAATATTACAAGATTTTCTATGTGAATTACATGAGTCAGTGAATATGAACACTGAGTAAAGTACATGACCTAGAGCAGAAATAAATAATCATTTCCATTTCTTTCCTCTCTTACTTTTTTGTCCTAAATAGTATGGGAGAATTAAATGCCAAAGACTGGGAAAGCAAGTAGATATTATACTAAATTTTGTCTCCACTTTTTAATAATTCAGCATATAAATTACTTAATACTGTTTTACCATCATGGTACAGGGATTGTGATATGGGTTGTGGAAGACATTAAATTAGGCAAAATGACAATGTGTGTGCAAAACAGATGCTGGATTCATAATAAAGCAATTATCACAACCCACTGAATCTTGACAATTATAAAGCAGTATACTGATGTAATATCGTGTAATATATATATACCAGCAGAGACATAAAGAATAGCTCATTTTTTAATGAATAGTGTAATAACATGGATGGTAACATTAATGAATTTCCAATGTATATACAATACCTACCTGGCTTTGGGGCAGTGATTGAAGAGACAGTTTAAAAGAAGAGGCGGGAAAATCCTGCTACACTTATATTATTTTTAGTGAACATTTTACTACTGATAGGTATCACACATTCACAAACATTTATAAAACATAACTGTAAGGCTTACTACAACAAGATACGTGGTAAGCCAGATTCCTCAACTACTCTGCCTCTGGTTGTGCTCTTTACCACTACACATCTATTTAGAATAATTTTACCAAATTCTCTGGAAAACCCTGTTAGGTTGGAATTTTACTAAATCTATAAGTAAGTATGGGGGATAATGGATAGCTCTGCTATTAGAAACATGAGGCTTATTTCAATCCAATTAGTTCTTTTAACATATGTTTTAATAAAATTGATGATTTTACCAATAGAGGATTTGTGCATTCTTTGTTAGATTTATTCCTGAAGACTTGATCTTTTCTGATATTCTCATAAGTAGTAACTATCTTTAATAATGTTTTCTGGGTTTTTATTGCTGATGTTTAAACATACAATTGGCTTTTATATATTAAAAACAAACCAGCTTTCATTAAAAACTCTTTATTTTTACCAGTATATCTATAAACTAGTGCTTTCTATTCTCTGCAGAAATTAATAGTTTTATTTTCTTCTTTTAAATCTTCATGATCTTAATTCTTTCTTATTGTTTTATTGAATAGGATAGCAAATTCAATATAATAGGAAATAGAAGAGATGGACATTCTTACAGTATTGAAGGTAATATTTTCCTCTTTGCAATAATCTTTGTTCTAAAATTATAGATTCTCTTTATCAGATTATGGAAGATATCTACTCTTCCTAATTTTCTATGAGTTTTTATTATAAATGACTGTTAAAATTTTTCAAGATTCTTTGTATCAGTTGAGATGACTACGTATTTCTCTCCTTGTTTTCCTGTCACTGTGATGAATTTTATTTATAAATTTTCTAATATTAAACAATCTTCACATGTCTTGGTTAACTGTAATGGTATGTTATAGTTATTTACAATCTTAGATTTGTTTTGCTAATATTATTTTTGAGTGAAATGAACTTGTGCTTTTTTTGTAAAGTTCTTGTTCTTGTCTGGTTTTGACATTAAAATCTTGCATGACTTCTAGAACAAATAGGAAATTAATCACTTTTTTCTGTTTACTGAAAGAGTTTGTACAAAAATGAAATGGTATATATTTTTGAAGCATAGTCATGCTTTCTGGTAAACAAAGCTTCAATGTCTTTTATAATTACAGGTATATGTGTACCTTTTACTTCTCTTAGACTCATTTTTGATAATTTATAGTTTTTCTAGAAATTCATTTGACTTAATGTTTTCAAAATTGTTAGCATATAGAAGTTGATATTATTATCCTATTACATACTTAATTAATCTGTAGTTATATTATCTCTTTCCGTTATACTATACTTTCATTTAGCGTAACTTTGATCTTTTATTAATTTTATTAGCTGATGAGCCAGATTAGAAAATGGCCAACATGGCGTGGCTCACCAAAGTTTGCTGAAATAGAAATCCTTTTATTCGCTAAGTATTTTTTGAGTATATATTATGTGCAAAGGAGGGTGAGGCAAGGACTTTTTGAATGTAACAGTAGCTAAGGCTGACCTCATTTTAAACTATAAAATACTGATATTTATCATAAAAAGGACCACATCAAGTTACTATAAGTCCTTCATATCTTCTTATAAAATAAGTCTATTAGATAAGTGCCCCTCAACTTTTATTGTGTATATAAATCATCTGAGAATCTTGCTAAAATGCAGATTTTGATTCAGTAGACCTGGGGCATGAGAATCAAGATTCTGTATGTCTCAGGTAATTATTCTGTAATAAGTTCACAGACATACCGAGTAGCGAGTTCTTAGGTGGCCTGTATATAGCATGATGAAACCCAAGCGATATGAAAGATAAGTACCTGGGTATGAAGACATTCCTTGAGGAGCAGTCCTGGATAGAGGCTTGTGGGGGATCAATTTGCAGGGGCCTAAAAACATCAAGACAGATTATTGAAAAAGTCATCTAAGCAAAAACGGGTGAGAAAGTAGATTAAATTTTGTCTAATTTTAATTTTTCTCAGGTACAGGCCAGAATAGTACCATATTTAGACCAGGGAACAGGGACTCCTGCCCTGGGAGCTGTCCTTTGGAGGCATCAATCTGACCTTTCTCTGGCCATGACTCTTCCCATAGAGTGAGAAGAACTCAGGGTCAAAGAACTGTGCCTCCTGCAACTCATGACCCCCTTTCTAGACTATGTGCACACTCCTTTTCCCAAACACCCTAAGCTGCCTCTAGGACAGACATGAGCAGCATTCTCAGAATGTCCCTCCCTGGGCAAACCATACTCCCCAGGTGAAGGAGCCAAAGGTAAATTGTTTGGCTGTTGAGGGGATTGATGAAGAGGAGGAGAGTACTTGGTGCATCTGAAGGACTAAAAGTCCTTGCAGTGTGGGACAAAAAAGGGCTTAGTGGGAAAACAAAGAGAGTGGGCTATAGTCCTTCACTTACTCTCTTGCCCTAAGCCTCACAACTGTTAAAGACAGGTCTGGATCTGTGGGAATTTTCAATGTTTCTGATTGCTTTGGTTTTGTTTGGTAACTGTGGGACCGCTGTTGAAACAACTGGACCCCAGATAGACCCTCATGTTTAGTCTTTGGAAGCATCCTTTGTTTCAAAATGTCTCCTCTGGTATATATGAAACACGTTAGTATAAATCAGTTTGTACTCAAATATGAGGATTAAAAACAGTTGTGGCAGAGAGGATCAGAAGATGCTGAAAGTAGAGGATCGGCCTGTAAAGACTTTGGGAACACAGAGAGAATAAAGGCAAGAGATCTGTCTTATTTGCTTTGACTGCTCAGCATCAAGCATACAATCTGGCACACAGTTGATTGTCAATAAGCATTGCTGATCTTTTGATGAATGAATGGATGAGAAAGGAACACCTAAAAAAACATTTTATTTTTGGTTTTCCTCTCATCTTCCTACCCTCCACATCCCACTTTAAACCAAAACTCAGCTGGTGCTGAGGGGGAAGCCCTCTATGAATATTTGATTGTGGCTGGAAAGGTAACGGTAAAAAATCCCCTTATCCAGTAATTAGAGTTAGAGAAAACTCTCAAGTATTTTAAATTCCGTGGAACTTAGATAAGGTGACAGATTCTAGCCCCAGCTCTGCCTCAAGCTAGGTATGGGACTTTGGCAAGTCATTAGATTTCACTTTCTTTAGTTGCAAAATAAGGGCAATGTTAACTGATCTCTATACTTAAAATGAAGGAAAAGTGCATGGAGACAATATAGTACTATAAAAAGTCTAGATTTGTTTTTAATTATATTTAGCACAAACATATTTAGTTTTTCTGTGTCTATATTTAGAAAGGATATTTCAGATGAAAGTAAATCTTGAAATGATATTGTACATAGTGCCTCATTGACACAAATAAGAATTATAAACTCCCTTGAATTTGGTCTGGTTTGATTTATTTAATATAGGGCCATACAGATGAAATGAACAAAGCCTGTGCTTCTATTAACTTGTGGATCAGTTTTTGAATGAAGAGAAAGCTAAGAAGGCATCTGGGTGTGAATGAAGTTCAGTCAACACAGCCAAAGGGAGACAACCATTAAAGAGGTGCACTTTTTTTTTCTAAGTACAAGTTCATAAATTTTATGATATACTTTTATTTTTGGTGGATATATTGAGTTTCTACCAAATTGAACAAATCATATTATTATGATTTTCAAAGAATACTGCTCAAAATATCAGGGACTTGAATTTAAATCCTGACTATCCCTTTTACCAGTGTCTCAATCTAGCTAAGGCAAATTACTTTACTTCTTTGCATTTTAATTTTTACATTAGCAACACAAGAATTATAATAAAACCTACCATATTTTTCCTATAGGGGTGTTGCCAGAAAAGGAAAGAGAGAAAATGGGGGTCAGATGGGAGACAGAAACAGAGAAACAAAGAGAGACAATAAATATGTCTTGGAAAGGGCAAGTCCCTGCATAAAGGCTAGCCATCAGTGTTATAAACTATCCACTAAATTCTAGCCCCAGGGGTAGTGATCATTTTGCTATATATGCTTTCATCTGGCTTCTCTTATGTCCACTGGTCCAAAGGACCAAGTGATTGGCTGAGGTTGAGAGTGACTCTGGACAAAAACAAGAATAGCTAATATATAGGGTGCTCATCCTATTATTATTACCTGGCTGTATTTACTAAATAAACTGAAGATTATATGGACCAAGTAAATCTGATCTTTGGGAAATAAGTATGTTACTATAATCTGTGTGGATTCTTTCATAGCTTTGTCCTACCTAAGGAACAGTGCCAGCTGAGACTGTGGTTTGTACGATAATGGTAGCCAAATTTAAGTACTTCATGATTTTGAGTAAAGCATTTAATAAATTTGATCAGCAGTAATACCATCTGAAATTAACAAATGCCAAAACTAAATAGGTACAAACTTTTGACTAGACAACCTGCTATTGATTCTGTTTCTCTGCTACAAATATTTAATTATCTACAATCTCAAACAGCATTTGGGATAGAAATTAGGAGGGTTGTGTAATGTATTTCCAACTATCATATCCAAAAATAAATATCTAAGTGAGTTAAATTAATGTTTTTGTATTCACACACACACACACACACACACACACACACACACACACACACACGAATACACATGTGACTGTATCTATGGAGAGCTAGCTCCCATTTTTATGCTTAAATATTTCTATATAACTTAGACAATTACATCTTCTTGTCATCATATTTTTTCTCATTGAAAATCCTTCTCTCCAAAAATATCTGAATATCTACAGTGACACAATTACAAAGACTGAAAGAAAATCTAAAATCTCTAACTTCTCATTCTCTGCCCTCAGCCTACCATTTTAGCTAGGGAACACAGCCAACAACAGTGACCCAGAATCCAAAAGACCTCTCGGTCACTGTCTTTCCTTTGTATTTTGCATGCTAATTGTGCTCTTTCTGTGGTTGGAAGATTTGGGAACTCAGATTTAGGGGTGAACATTATTATGACTGCATTAAGGCTTGGCTCTCACATTACACTGTCTTTTTACTTTAATGGTCATTTAAAAGACATTTGTAGAGTTTGACAAAGCATTGATGACTCTCAATAAGAAAAATGTGCACATTCAAATGGAGTCTGGCTTCCTAATAAATCTGAATCCAGGCTGTATGGACATGCCTGAGTCTTTTGCCCAGATTTGCTGCAGAACACTGCCATCAAGTGTGAAGCTGAAGAGGTGGTTTCCAGAGGCTGTTTCAATGTAGGTGGGGTGGTCCAGGAGTCTCCAAGAAAACTGATCCCAAGATTTTTTTTTTTTCAATTTGTGACAAGTTCTAAGCAGATGTCAAATGCCTTTTAAAACTTTTCAGAGAATTTCTCATCTACAGCTCTTTTAACCTTTATAGCAAAAGAGAAATATGTCACATTAATGTCAGGAAAAACTTGAGCTCTGGTGTTTTTTCAGTCTTTGAAGCAAAGAATGAACAGACATGAATGGCCACCTAGTGCCTTTCATTAGTGTCCCAAATTATTTTGCTCAATTTTGTATTAAAAAGAAATCTTCTACTTCCTGGTTTCTCAGCTAAACTTTGAATAATTAAAAAATAAACAAACAAAATAAATAAAACTTCTCTGTGTTGTTTGGAAGCAAGTGATCTATGTATATAAATAAATCTGCATTATCTTCTAAAATATGCCAAGTACATTTCTGGCACAGAGAAAACACTATATATTGAATGAATGTAAAATTAAGTAATAAAACTCAGCCTGTCTTTTAAAATACAGCAAAGATAATCCCTCCAACACATCTTCCCAACCATAAATATTGTACTTTTCTTATAAAAAAACACCATGTTTTCTTATTTCTCTGACTTTTAAAGAAACATCATTTCCTTTATTTTATAGCCCCAAATTTACCAGGTAATATGCCTTAGAAGTATGGCTTAGAATTCTACTCATTCTCCCATGCCTAACTCTCATGCCTAACACCGAATCTGAATTAATCCTTCCCATCCATCTCTGATTACCTCCAGCATTGTGTCTGAATCTCACATCTGAAAGGAATATCCATCCTTATAAATGAATACATTTTCTACATGTTTAAAAGCTTTTTGAGGACAGGCTTATATTTCATATTTTAATTGATCAAGACCAAAATATTTCCCATTGGCTATCCAGGAGAAGTGATTTCTGTCTGTGCAGCCCCATCCAATTTACCAACTATGCTACACCTGTCTTTCAATGGTCTAAAGCTTTCAAATTACATAGTTTTAAGCAGAATATCCTAAAAACCTAAGGGTGTGGTTGTGATGTGAAAAGGACAGTATAACTGAAATCTGTACTAGCTCTCTCTCTAAACCAAGATCAGACATTTCTCTTGTTATATTACTAGGGTAGGGGTCATATTATATAACACCTTTAAAAATATATAGAGAGATTTTGATCTCAGAGAAGATAATTCTAGGCAATTGGTCTAAGACACATTGCGTCATTAGTTAATAATTAACGCACCTTATGACTAGTCTTATCTACTGATTATATGTGGTCCAAAAGTTGAAATTTTGCAAAATTTAAGTTCTAGTCTTAAATTTTAAGTACTTTTAATAATAGGAATAAAAGTTTTATCACTATGTCCAATAGACATAAGTACAACATCTGTTTGGATGATAGTAGCATAAGCCATGAAGACAAACTTTATGCTAAGTACTTCACATACATTGTTTTCCTCTACTACCCGATAGTAGGATAGGTAGGTAAAATTATTCGCAAGTTACATATGAGAAAAATGAGGTCAGAAAGTTTTAGCTATATGCTCACGTACACAGTTAAATGTTAAAATAACCATAATTTCAATCCAGGCCTGATTCTACTTTCTATGCTTTAAACATTCTAGATAATAACATAATATAGCAAAATATAATAATCACTAAGGTGATTGAGTATAAGTTTAATTATTTAGTTTGCTGTGGGTCAGGATGACCATTACTAAAAATTGAGTCTTAATTTGGATGTAGAATTTGCTGACAGTTTCTCATTTTCTTCAATTAGTGTGAAATGCATGTATTTATATGTGTATATTTACATATCACTCTAGAGATTCAAATCATGTATTCCTTTTGAAATATGTCTCAAATATTGCTTTCTACAAAGTATTTTTATTAACTACTCTCCTATCATTTTGATGCTTCATATTCCATCAATGCTTAGCTTATCAATTTATATTTACATTTTTCATATGCATTTAAAAATATTCCTTGATTGGTTGTTCTGGATGTCCACTAAACTCTGTTGCAAGTTCTTTGAGTAACAAAAGAGTCTAATGGAAACAGTATTCATTTCTACCTAGAACATAACACACTGACATAGAGGATTGCTATTGGAAAGATTCTTATATTATCTAATATTTAAGTCTAGACCACTGAGAATGTTTAATAAGTAAAAAATATCTCAAAATTCTGAGTTCTAAGACATAGTCTTCCTAATAAACTACATTTATATAAATACTGGAAATTTCTTGTACCAAAAAAAGAAAGCAGTTTGGCATGTAAGAATTATAATATAAAAAAAATTGTATATGTATGCTGTTGATTTGGAAGATAAGAAACTGTCAAAACGTGCATTGGTATCTAAGTAATGAATGTTAATTCCATATATTTGGGACAACTTAGCAAGCAGTGTTTTGCAATAGGAAAAGAGTGGTCCTGGCAGTCAGGAAGTTAGTTTGTATTTTCTGTTTCCTCGCTGTAGAGGTGAAACATGAAGTATATTTTTAAATCTCTTGACCCAGTTTTCCTTACCTGTAGAATAAAGATGTTACATATGCCCAACCCATTTCACGGGTGAAGAAAATTAAATGCAATACAAGAGGAAGATAATTAAAAGTTTAGTGCCAACATAAAGAATTAATAACTTTGAAAAGCACACATTTGAGAGAAAGAACAGTGGGCTTTGTTCTCCTTTTGAGTTAGGCATGCAGTCTTGTCACTCAGCAGTTGGTCGGGGTTGTGGCTTAGCTATTTTAAAGGAATCTCAGTCCACAGCACTGCCAGTGCACTCTTCACTGATTAAGTGGCTCTTGAGCTCTGTGGGCTAAGAATTGCTATTCCATTGTATTCTATCAGTTGTCTAGCAGACATTAAAAAAAAAAATGTTAGCAGCACAGATCTCCATAGACAGGCTAAGTGGAAATGGGTTGGAAAATGACAAGGTTAATCACTTAGGAGATGTCTTAGAAATGTCATTTTGTCCATTATAAGCAATGCCATGATCCATTTTCAATATAAATATGCATGTGTTGTGTGTATGTGTGCATTTATTTAGCATAGTTTTTTATAATGTGCTAATAAAATCGAGTCTTACTGGTGGGATTGATCTCTTGAACTGATATCTATCCTGCAGGATCAATGTAATTTAGGGGATGAGATATAAAACTTTATAGTGACTTCAGCTTTTAAATAGCTATTGGGCTATTGAACTATGAAGTAAAAACTCACTTCTTGCAGAGATGGAGCAAAGTCCCAAATAGCCCTTCCCCACCCCAACTACCTGCTGTTTAATGCTGGCTGGGATTTCTAAGACAATTCAGAATAAATGAGCAATAGCCAAATGAATGACACTTTTAAAGTCCGTCTTTCCCTGCTGCAAACCTACTTTCCTGGATATACAAAAGTCTAGAAAAAACCCTGCATTCAAGGAGGAACAAATGGAAGCCAAATCTGGCAAGATATTGGAAATCCCAGTCACTCTGAGTAGGAATAGTGAATTACTCACTATCCAGTGAGATTAGATTGAGATCCTATATGCATTCTAGTGGTATCCATGAGACATAATATTATTTCACTCCTCGAAAATCTTTTAACATCAACCATCCATACCATTCTCTTGAGATATAATGAATACTTTATTTAGTATTATTAATCTTTGTGATACACTGTCTAACCTCTATATTATAGGCTTTTAAAGTGCAAGTTCCATGCTTAATAATTCTTTTAGTATTACATCGTTCTTTGCACTATCTTACACTTTCTATGGGAAATAAATACTTTGATGATGGTGATGATGAACGTTGCATTTTCTCTTAAAACTTTTTAAATTCTGCTTTTACTCTCAATGCTTGCTATCATTATTCTGATTCTTATTTTGTCTATTGCTTCATTTCTTCCCTGAAAACCAATGTGGCTTGGATTGCGTAATGGTAGTAAAAATTCAAATAACTAACAAAGTTGAAAATAGATATGATTAGAATTTAATTTGGTTGGGTCAGATATTTTGACCATCTGATCACCCAAGTCAGACTGGCCATATGACTAATTTCATCATCTTAACAACATCAGCCTTTAAAATGACTCATCTTGGACTCTGCTGACTTCCGTGGCACTGAATAAACAATCACAACTGCTGGATTTGGGAATGATGTGAGCTCAGACTTTCTTTTATGATTTAAGTCAAGTGTATGCTAACAAAACCAAATAAGAAATTTGAGACAACCCAATGATTCTAGAGGGGATGAGAGGGAGAAAAAAAAAACTATGCATAATTTTAACTTCCCTTTATCTCTTCAAAGTATCTTTAAAAATACTGTAGTTAAAACACAATTGTACATGAGACATATGAGAAAACTAAAGCACAGAGAAGTTAAGGAGTTTCTAAAATCTAAGCTAATGATTAGAATGGTTAAAACTAGAATTCTTGGCCAAGATAATTCCAGTTGCACCATATCACCTCTGCACATCAATCATTAGGCTGCAGGGATGAAGATATTATGATTGGATTCCTGTCTTTCCAACTCCATTGCTGATTTAGTCCTTGCCTTAATCTTTCTGAGCAGAGGTGAAAATGAGGGTTGGACTAGTTTCCTCTCTTCCAAAATGATTTTCTAAAATTTTGACATCTGTCAAAAGTTTGGACTCAGAAGGGACCTGTAAAAACCTCTAAACTTTAATTTCAAATATTTCTTTGAAACTTAGCTGTGACATGATTCCTCAGGAGTCCTAGCCACCTGCCAATTTTGAAGTGTTTTTGTTCAGCTGTTTTTAACTTACTGCTGAGAAAGTTCTTAATTTTAATAAGATGGAAAATTATATTTTTTTTCCACTGCCTTATAACTCCAAAACAATAAAATGGGTGTGCTACATGAAAAAAAGTTAAGAAATAAAAAAGCAGATACAAAACACAGCACTATCATTGTTTGGATATTTTGATACGTATTGAGCATTTGGGAAAGTGTCAATACTAATGTCAGGCAATAAACAAAAACCACTTTCCCTTAACCAAATGGCTTACTGAGTGCCAAGAATATTTCTAGCCCCATATTTCATATATAGTCATTATCTATGTATGTTTGAAAATAAGAAGCAAAGAAAATACTCACTATTCAATTTATTATTGTTTATTAAGTTCTCTTAAAAATTGAAACCAGTATTCATGAAACTGCACAACTCATTTGTCTATTGAAAAGAACGAGTTAATAAATAATTTTTCCTCTTTCCTTTCAGTTTCTTTTTTTTAATTTTCTGAAAGAATAACTAATTTCAATCTTGCTGTTAGATTGACGTAATTGTTAGACAGCAAAATTGTATCACAGAAGCTATGATGTTGGTTGAAATCACAGGCTATGTAGATACTGAAGGCTGTCAAAATACCCAGAAAAAACAAGATGCTTGAGTATGGGTTTTGCTTTCTTGTCCTCATCCTTCAATGCATTTAAGCCATTTGGTACTTGGAGACACTGCCATAATGTTAGACAATTGAGTAATTCTGCCTGACACTTGTTGGAACACTCTTGCCCTAAAAACAAGGCCAAAGCATTCTGGAGTTATGAGTCACCTTTTTGCTTATATTCTGAAAACTTGTTCATGTCCCACCTCTGACTCAACAGAATTAAATGTTGTCACTTAACTGACTGTCTCCTACATTATCACAAATAAGTTGCAAATCACAGACACTTCTCCAGAAAGCGAGAGACATTTATTTTGCAATAATGCAGTGATTTTTGCCTCTGTTATTCAAGATGATTGATGTAGATGTAATCATTCTGTCTCTTAGATATTGGTAAAATAAAGTGACAGTTGTTGGCTGTGCAATACGGGACCATCTGCACCCGGACGCTTGGAGAAATTGAAAGGTTGGCATTTTCACAGATGAGATAAAGGATCACAATTATTCAGTTAGTTAATGAAGGCTATGTCTAAATCAGAAATTTCAGATCTGGTATTTTACTTCAAATTCTGAATTATGTAGATTAGTTGCAAAAATTTTTTAAATTTTAATTAAAAAAAAAAACATTCAAGTGACATATTCATGAGATTTTAGGTGTTTTTATCTCCATGTGTACTTAGAATGCCGAGACTAGAATTACTTCTCCCTCATGTTCATCCATCTAATTACTATGCCATACTTTTATACCTGGGTTAAAACCTATCTCCTCCAGAATAACCTGAGCTAAGATTAGGAAAGCCTACAATACTCTTACAGTCTCATCCTCTTACACAATAAAGAAACATGTAAGACAAATACTTTGTTCCAAGGACTATGCTAGGTAATGAGTATCAAACATGGAATAACACATAACCACACTTTTTAGACAGGCAAAATAATAGTAATAATAGTAATAACAATAACAATAACAATAACAATAATAATAATAATAATAAATCCATATCAAAATGGTTACAGAATGAACACTGTGTTTCTTCCTGAATTCCTCCCTGAGTCCACACAGTGGGAATTTTTGCCAATACTCCTTTCTTCTCAAACAACATTAGAAGAAGAAATGCCTTCCTCCTGTTCACCCTTCACTTCCAGCCCACAGGGAGAAGTCACTAATTCAGATGGGAGCCTGTCATACTTTAATTCCTGATCAGAGCAACTTGAGGTGTCAGATAGCACAGTTCATGTTTGATGTTTGTGCTCCCTCTGTCTCACCCCTTTTCTTTTTCTTTCTGCCATGAAAGCTTGTTTCTATCTCTGCCATTTTATTTTTAGAGTTGATGACTTGATTTTTAAATACTGCCACTTGAGACAACATGGATGAATCTAGAGAATATCATGCAAAGCAAAATAAGTCAAACGGAAAAAAAACAAGAACCATATGATTTCACTCATGTGGGGTATAAAACAGAAAGCAACAAACAAAAAAAAATTAAAAACACAGACAACAGTATGGTGATTACCAGAAGGGAACAGGGTAGGAGCGAAGTAGAAGAGGGTAAAGGGGGTCAAGAAGACAGAAGGAGACTTGGCTTTGGGTGGTGAACTTGCAATGCAATACATAGATAATGTATTATAGAATCATACATGTGGAACTTATATAATCTTATTAACCAATATTACACTAATAAATTTAATAAACAAAAAAATTAATATTCTAATAGTAGAAGGTTAAGATCAGAGAAGTTTTTAGCTATAGAGAGGAAATGTTATCCAATGATAACATTTCACTTCCAAAGAAGTTATAATATTATTTAGAAAATCATTTTTTGCATACATAAAATTAATACAAAATATCTTACCAGTTGTAAGTGCATTGAGAAGTGAAATGAAGCAAGCATCATTTAGCAGACATAAGATGTGAGAAGCACATAAAATGAAAGGTAGATCTTAAATAGGTAGAAAGGAAATAAATTCAGGACAAGGATAATAAGAGAAAAAGTTATAAATTCAGGAAAAAGTAAATTGTATTTTTATTAAAGTGAAGTGCTACACTGCTTTGATATAACTGTTTTTATCACTATTTTATATTAATCATCATTAACATACATCCACATTTATGTAAATTGAAGGGTTAAGGTAAATTATTTTCATTAGTTCATATTTTTGACTCTCTCACAAAAAAACATTTCTTTAATAGGGTCATATACCTGTCACTCCTTTTCTTTTTTTTTTTTTGTGACCCTCCTTCATTTGAAATAGAGATTTTCAGGCAATTGAAACCTCAGACATGCATCTTATTGTCCTCCCCGTACACTGAAGTTTGAAAAAGCTGCCCTAAAAGAAAGATTAATTTGTTTTTTCACCTAAACAATGGAAATTCTTTCTCTTCTACTTAAATTTTAGACTTACTTTCCCACTGTTTGTAGGCTTTTTAAATGGAATTTAGAATGTATCTTTTAAAAATAAAATTTAATTTTAAAAGAAACTTTCATCTTTTTTTCAATACCTCTTTTCCTCTTTTCCTTGATGCCATGAACATTTTTAATGTGTTCAAAGCCAGAATCTGAGGGGTACCAATTACCTTCCTAACATTTAGAAATATCAGGGTGAGGTTTCCCTGGAAACCACATGCACATAAAAACCATGCAGAGAAGACTTGGTTTCATCTCAGGTTACATTTTCTATTGAAGAGGAAAATCACCCTGGCTCTATTTTGTTTTGGAGGTGAGATTAAGAGCAGAAAGCAGTGTAGGTCATTTTATTGGGTTTTAACATCTAGCAGACTAATCAAGGAGTTACAGTTTGGGGATAAAAAACAAACCCTAATATGGGTTAAACCACATAAAAGCCTGAATATGAAAGCCCAGTCTTGCCTTTTTCCTATGAAAATAAGAATGACAGGTGACAGCAAGGAAGGATGTCCTGGGTGGCCTCCCTATCTGTAGTTAAGAAAGAGAGAATGATGACTTCTGAAAGGGAGAAGAAAAGGTTAATTATCTGCAGTGTACACCAAGGTGGCCAGTTTGGAAGAAGGTGCCCACCAAGCATCTTTTACAGCTGAGAGAATGGAAGAAGCACACTTTTATATCATATTGATTTTCCATGAAAGTACTATGATAATAAGAAGATAATAATGTCTTTCTATTAGCTCATGTATATTACAAATATAGGCTTATTGCCTTGTAACTCCTTAGATTTGCTATATGATGACAAGTCTTTAAACAGGTTCATATCATCTTGTCCGAATTTTCCATCACCGTATGAATCTGTATTATACATTATACAGACATTTAGTACAATTTATCAGTTACCATTTGCTTTCATTAAAAGTGAGACCAATTTTTCTCTTTCATGAATAAAAGTCTTGGACCTAACTCAGATAGATATTATTTTTTTTTAAATGAAGTTGGTAACATGGTAATATATTAAATTATGAGGTGTACACAGTCATTTTGCAAAAGCTTAAAATTTATATTCCTTTCCCTAGAATAAAATAACAATCCTTAAAAAAAATTAAAAAGCGAGAAGAGAAGAATACCTACTTTTACCTCTAGGAAATTCAAAGTTCTTGGTAGAGTGGAAGTGCATGTTAAAACACACACACACACACACACACACACACACACACACAGAGAGAGATAAGGGTCACCTCTAGTCTGAAAGTAGTCAATATTTCTGCTTTCCCCAAATTACCAAGACTCAGTCTGTGGAAGGACTGTGGGAAAGGGAGGGAGCCAATTACTCTCATCTTCTGTAGTCTTATCCACAGGGCAGATGCCAGGTCCCATCTCAAGATCCTTCTTCTGCTGTTCCAAAATATAGCCATTTGCTAATAATTTGGAAAGGAGAGAGTAAAAGTTTGATAACAGAGGGACACTATTCAGAATGGCCCATTGTTAATATCTTGTGATAAAAGCATTAGGTTATCCTATTTCCACTTAAATTAATCAATTTAACCTCATTATTGACTTATTTCTAGGCTTTTTGTTCAACCATCAGTTGGCTACATATTTACTATTTTATACTTCTCAAGCTATTTACTTGTACTATTTAATAAAAATAAGACAATGCCAGTTAGGATATGGGGTTGAATATTAGAAGCAAGAAAAACCATTTTTTTTTTCAGTTTTGTAAGTGCGGATAGAGGGTCCTAGGGTTGTTAAATAATTTATGCAGAGTCCCACAGTCACTTGGGGATGATCTGAGTTAATGGGACATAGTCTCTTGATCTGCTATATAGTTAATTATTTGTGAAAGAAACTTATGAATAATAAGTAATGGAAACTTGTGATCATCAATAATCTTATTTAATTCTGAGTTATTTGTACACAGTGTATTGAATAATGGACCTGCATGTTAGCCTTTATTGGAAGAATCTTGTTTAATCGTAATTAATTCATGTCTCTGTGGCAAATCATCCAAAAGTTAAAGGGATTTGAGTGGGAAGAAACATCACTGTGAGGTGGTAACTGAGGAAGTCAATTCTTTGAACTCATTTCTTTCCTGAGTGACATTTTGCAGAAGAATGAGAAAAACGTATACTAAATTTAAAGGTAACATTTGTAATGAAATTTGATTTTCCATATGTCATTGGTGTTTATATCTCATAATGACCTACTATGTCAACAAAGGAAGCCAGGAGGCACAATGGGCTGCAAATGAATAACTACGAAGCGCTTAAACTGCCACTGTGAGAGATTCTGTTGTATTAACATGAGGGAAGGCTATTAGGTTTTATAAAAACATGAGAAGTGTAGATAAAAAAAGGGGCCACATACTAAACTTGAGAAGCTCAGGGGAGGCCCTCATGGCAGGCCTTACAAACCCAGAGACCAAAGTAATCGCACAGGGCAGTCTGAACGGAAAAGTGTTTAACTAAAAGTGGATCACGGTGAGCAGTCACATCCGAGGCCCGTAGCTTCTTTGACAAAGGTCAGTCTTTACCTTGAAATTGCCTATTGTCTTTGTGCATCTAAGAGAGAACATACCTTTGAAGTGTCAGAGTAATATTTTTACCCAGACCTGTCAGAGGCACAACCGTGGGCATCAGAGCACCAGACCACGATGATATCTTCTTGTCCACATACCATCTCTATGTGCTGTAATGTTAAATATCTTATACCCTCTAATACCAAAGAAATATGTGTCTTTCCATTTTGCTTTTTATCCAGTATCAGAGGTTTTCTCACTATTTTCTCCCTCCTCCCTAATCTACCACCAGTGAATTTCATAACCCTCCTTACATCTTCTCGTTTAATTCTAATGTATGAAATAAGCTGCAAAATTGCTATTTCTTGGAGTATCTTCCCAACCCAATGAGATTTTTCTTTCCAGAAATTGTCATCAGTTTTACTCAAATACACTGACCTAAGACTTTTTCTTAGGGTTCTTTTGTCAAATGAAATGAGAAGGAAATAAATAATAATGAACCTTGGGTGGGACATTTGTCTTGTTTTCTGCTTGTTTATTACCTCTAGAGCAATCTAAAGATGTTTGGGAATTTTCTCCTCTAGCTGTCAAGTCTGCCCAAAGAACCTTTAAAACTTATCAGCTTTTTAAAAATTTGAGATGCAGCATTTGAACTGTTAATGGAATGTTATCTCCTAAGACCTTGCTTTGTGGTTGAATAATCAGAAAAAGTATGCACCGAGTAGAACCAGTTATTGGTGAGAGCAGCTGTATAGAGACCTGTGGTTTTCAGGGCCAGCAGCAAGAGGTGATCTGTTGATACCTTCTCTAGTGTCACTTTGAGGTCTGTGACCACTAGCAGTAGCTGCAACATCTTTGCTGGAGTCTGCCCATGGCGAAGCTGAGCATTGTTCCTAGCTGCATGGATTCCAAGTGTGACATTCGAACTTTATATGCTAGTTAATATGTCTTAATGATTTTTTTTTTCTGATTAAACCAGTTAAAATTGGTTTTGTGATTTTCAGTTAAGAACCCTGCCTGACTCAGCCCTTAACTATGCGCCAGGCATTCTGCCAATTATTTCACACATTCAACAAGATTTTATTCATTACAAGCATCCTACTATCCAAGAATGTTATACAGTGAAGCCCAGAGATGCTAAATACTTTGTCCAACATAGTTCACAAATTAAATAAAGGAGCTGAGAATCATTCCAGATATTTTCTTGCTAATCTTATAAAGTATGAGGCTGATTTTTAATTTAGAAAGAAAAAGTCATGGATGGTATACACTTAAATATAAAATTAATAAGTTACTTTCTTTTTTAAGTTTATTGGGGTGACATTGGTTAATACAATTATATAATTTTCAGGTGTACATTATAATTTGACATCTATATATTCTATTGTGTGTTTATCACCCAGAGAAAATTAGTAAGCTTCGATGAGCTCCAGAATCTGAACCCATTCCCTCATCAATTTACATCTTGCCACTACCTGATATAGGCCATGAAGAGGGGAGTTTACCATTCCCACCTTTTCTTAGATTATTTGAAAAAAATACCCTTCTCTCTTATTTTTCACTTATTCAACTTCTTACCTTTCCTGCACCAGTTGGAATTTTTCCTGGGTTAGTTTGCCTTTCACTCAGCTCTTTCTTTCTTACCTCCTATGACACATACATACATCTATACATGGTAATCAGCTGGTGTGTAGCCTTTGCTTCCTTATCCCCTCTGTTTGGATTCTATAGCTCAGAAGTCAACCAAACTTCTTTTGTAAAGGACCAGATAATTAATATGTTATACTTTGCTGCATAGTCTATGTTGTAACTATTCGACTTTTCTGGGTAGTGAAAGCAGTCTTAGACAATCAACAAATGAATGAGCATGGCTGTGTTCCAATAAAACTTATTTACAAAAGCAGGTATTCACTGGGTGTAGTTGGCAGAACCCTGCAATAGCCCAGTGGTTCTCAAGTGTTAGCATGCCCCAGAGTCACCCGAGGGTCTATGAATACACACATCCCTGGATGCCACCCCCAGAGCTGATAGGGCTGAAGAATTTACACTTCTAACAAGTTCCACTTCTCTCAGCAATAAATAAGTATGCTGTGACTACAGTCGAGAATGACAGTGGATAAATGTTTACCCTTCCCTTTCTGATTAAACATTTTTATGTTGGCTTTGCCTCTTTTCTGTGTTGTTCCCTCTGTCCCTTACTCCTGCTCCTTGGAATTGCATTCCAAATTAATACATCTATTCATAGGTCTTTGTTTCATGCCTAGTTAGAGAAAAACCCAAACTAATAATATTAGTACCAGGAGTAGGTTAGAAATTAACCTGTGGCATACAGTATCATATTTATTGATTTGTCATTGCCTAATTGTGATACTGGCATGTGGGATGTGAGGTGTTGGGTTATGATAACTGGGGCACTTAAACAATGTAGGGAAAACTTTGATTATACGAATTATGAAATAAGTTGGCATTTGTTTACTGCTGTAGAAAATGATAGACCCACTTGGCCAACTATCGACTCAAAGAAAACTGTGAAACCAAAATGTTTCTACTTCAAGTTTATACGAAATTCTTTTCCCTATAGCACCTGGTGAGACTATGCTAAAAATGAGCCCCAGTATTTAAGTATGGCAGAGCTGCAAGATTTAGTGTGCAACTCTGACAAATTTATGTCAAAATCAGAGACCAAAAAGGAGCTGGGCCCTGAAACCAAGGATGAGAACAGTTGGTAGCTGAGCCTAAGAGTCCAGAATTACTAAAGCTTCCTAAATCCTCTGTGCTAACAGAAGCATCTTCCTTCCCTTGATAGAGAAAAATAAATTTCCCTTGCTTAGTGATCCTATAAATAGTCACTTAATAAACAGTACCTCTCAAGATGATGCTTGCTGACCATATCTGTCCCTGTCTCTACCACCCTATATTCCCTTCATGCCAAACACCAGGGTCTAGGCTTAGTATAATCTAAGCAGGAAATAGAGTTGCTGCTCTTTGAGGATATGATTTACACATTAAATAAATGTAAAGTCTTGGCTAATATATACTAGTGATAATTGGTAAACTATGTATGGGCATAGATCTGTACAGTCTTGCACTAGCTAGAGAAGAGAGTAGATATAAGGCTTGACATATGAATATCCATTGTCTTGAGAGCAATATTTTTGCAAGATTTTCTGGTCTCAGTGTATCTTTGAAGCTGAGACATGAAGACTCTGTTTATATGGTAAATGAAGATGATACAAAAACTGCAGTGCCTAGTACTGAGGAAGTGGTTAGAAGACACAGGGAAGTGAGCATGGTGTCACAAGTTAAAGACTAGCTAGTATTCCACCTATACAACAGGGACACAGAGGATTCACTATGACATTTCTTGATGCCTCTATTTTCAGTGATAATGGTTAGTGGGCAGTTATAGCAACCAAGGTCTAATAAAGCAAGGCAATTAAAGATGCAGGTATGAAATTCATGTCATTTTCCAAGCAAGCAATTTAGACTATTTGAAGTGTTGGTGAAGGATGAGGGAATGCTAGAATAATTGAAGGAAGCAGGGGTTGATAAATATCAATTCAGCTTTAGGACTAAGTGTCGGGAGCCGTTCTTATCAAGGCTCTCATACCTGAGATCTAGGCAACTTTGCCTTGGGACAGAATCTGCCTCGCCCTGTGCTTTCTGATAGGATAGACAGCCTAAAGTCAGTTGCCCTGACATGCCCTGACTTTCCCTGGGCCCCTTGAGCCATCTGCTTAAACTAATCTGACCTTGCAGCCCCCTCCTCTCCCCGGACCCTTCTGCATTTTTGGGTCATATAAGGAAATGGAATGTTCTGCGGTTTGATATCCAAGGCAACCGTGATTACGCAAATCCTCCCCTTTATATACTCTACCCCTACCTACAATAAACGAGGCTTGATCAGAATACTGTCTTGCCTCCGCTCCCTTTTCTCGCCCGTTTTTCTCAGGTTGGATCCTCCTCGCCCCCACGAATAACTAAGTCCCGCGGGTCGGGACACTAAGTGGCTGCAGTGAAGCCTGTAGCTTGTTCTATTAACACTCTTGTATTCATTATTTGTAGAATTTGTGACTGGCTACCATCTTGAATATGATACTTTGCAGGATTGAATTCAGTGAAGGATATTAACATATCTGAGTAGTGCAAGAGTTTAACAGTTTTGGGCTTCTTTTGTGAACCATTTCAAATCTTTTTTGCTTTGACTCTTATTTTGGCTATTGTTTTAACAATAAGTCCCACATCATCATCAAACAGCCTTGTACAGGTGCAATTCAAAAGCTCTCAACTTCTCTTGTTTCTTGTATGCTATACCATAAGATACTTATGAGAATCTACTCGCATTTGTCTTCATGCATGAACAACACAGGAAGACAGTTATTAGGGGTATGCACAGTTATAAGGATATAGAGAGAATCCCAGGTCCATAGCAATATCTTCCACTGCCCGTCTGGCCTCTAGAGGACAGCAACCATTGAGCTTTTCAGAGATGCCAAGTTATATCCACACCTGTACACTCTTTACAACCTAATTGAAGGAAATGTTGGAATACAGAAATACAAAGTTATAAGTACGGTAACTTTTGGATTATGGTGGATGGGAAGTAATGAATTAACATTTCCTTTTTTCTTTCTCTGGATAGAAAAATCTCAAATATATTTCTTAAGTTTTTTTGATTTTGTGAGATTCATTGTACTAGCTAACTCAACAATGTTCCTTCACATTGGCTTTTTCTTTCCTCCTGCTTAATTCTACCATTCAAAATTTCTGCTTTCTGTATATAAACTTTTATCTCAATATCTTCTTCAAGACAAATTTTGGCTGTGCAAATCAGAAAGAAAAAATTCATGTTTCATCCAAGGATTACAATGAATGAATGAATGAATGATTACCTAGCCTAACAATCATGAAATCTAGTGGAGACTAGAGAGTCCTAATCTCTTGGATTCTTTAAAATGTCAAAGATACTTTATTAAAGGGAATTGCTGACTGTAAAGAAAAAGAATCCCCACATGGTAAAAGTACTAGAAGTTGTGTTTCCATATCCCACATAATGAATCACAAATTCATAGGCAGATGTGATAATCCCACAAAGCCGAAAATTCAATGATATACTCCAAAAAGGTGATTTAGGCTACATCACTTATCTTTTTAAATTTTTAAATGTGTTAAAGCAAAGCTGACTTTACTTGAATCCTTTGGTGCCTTTCTAATTAACAGCCAAAGACAGAGTTTGATGAAATTATAATATTGCATATTAGTAACTCCAATCATTATTCTAAACGTAGTTTGCTTTTTGTCAATTATAGCTCCTTAGGGGGCAATCCAAACCACTGTGTAAAGAAGGCTCAAAAGAACAGTATAATTTAAAGTACTAGACTGGCTTTTATGTTGATTGAGTTTTTCATTTATATTTTTCCAAAACATAAACAAGTTTGACAACATTAGCTTTTTAAAATTTTTTTCAAAATTAGAATATAAAGTATTGTGGAGACTCTTTGCATATATATAACAGATTTGATTATCAAAAGTAATAAGTAATAAAATGGCTTAGAGTCAAAGAATGTTAGGACAGAACAACAGTCTTAACAATAACCTAAATATATCTTATGTTGGCAGGTAAGTTAAGCAAAGGCAAGGTGAGGTAAAACAACTTTTCAATTCTGAGACCAGAACCCTAGTCTCTTAACTGGAAGTAGATCTCTTCCACATCTAAGGATTTGTTAGAAAATTTTATTTATTTTCTTTTATTTTTACATAATTCTCTTAGTTTTCCCCCTTTGTGCCTTGAAACAGAAGCTACTGAAATGAATAAAATATCGGAAAGTGGGAGTGATAAAGAGGGCTGCCAGAATTCTCAATGTGGAAATGTATTTTAGAAACTTTCCATTGGCTAGCACTGGCCTTAGAGAAAAAGCTTATGGGAGACATCCTCTGGAGATTACCTTCCTGAAGGATAATCTAGATCTATTCATGGAGATAGAAGTGGCCATTCACGTGCCATTCCACGTCTAATTGACTTTCCCTACTTGAATTGACCTGTTATTCATCTTAATCTTTTGGACCTCATTTATTGAGTCCCCACTTCCATTTCTCACTCTTGTCTGCTACATCCTAGTGAAGAAGTCTATGAGCAATTTTAGTACATAGAGAAATTTGATTCCACATAACTAACAGGAAGCCTTATTCTTCTTTACCTGTGGAAAAGAATATGAACACGCAGGCTCAATATCAGTCAAGTTAGGGTAATATGTTGAGTTAACAAACAACCCTGGAACCTAGTGGTTTGAAACAATGAAAGTTAATTTCTCATCGGTGCTACCTGTCCAATTGGATTATCAGGTAGGCATGAGAGGAGGGGAGAAATGCTTGTTTCAGTCTTTCGAGCTGACAGAGGCTCCCAATCAACATATGCTTCTGTGATCGAAGAGGCTGCAAATGGGAACATGATGTACATACAGTTTGTTAAATTTTTTTTCCCAAAGAAGTGGTATTCTGCTCAAAGGGGTAGGAGAGGAAAGGCAGAAATATTTTGTAAACAGAGATAATGACTATCGCAAGTTTCTTATGATCCTTCCTACAACATCCACTCATAAGAGAGGCTGTATAGACCATGTAAAGTTATTGTTCTACCTCTTGTGACCCATCAGTCTGAAACTGCTGTCTTCTTTCTATCTTCTGTCTTCCCCACTATCTTCTATTCCTCATGGATAATTTTCACTAGCACCTATATATTTGGCATGTCTCTAGTATTCATTCTGTCTGAAATGGTTTGGTTGAATCTCCAGATGCTCCCATTGGAAGTATAGCTATATGCAGCCCACAGGCCAACACCACAGTACCCTTGAATTCACCCCACATCTCACCCAGAATCCCAGCTTATGTATAGTAAGTCAGGCTTAAGATTGTACCACAGGGTCATTCTGGGGTAGAATGAGAAAGGGAGTGAAATGAGACTGGCCTGAAAAGACCTGAAACACAGCAATCGTATAAAGAAAATGACTAACTAAACTGATTTGGAAACTACGTTTAAGGTAATTGGAGAGGAACCAGAGATACTTATGAAGAAATATTTAAAAGTTTAGTTTTACTGTTTGCCTAGTTATGTGAGGGATAAATGTGTATGAAATGTACATATCAAGAAGCTCTTAATAACAAGATTTCTGAGAGTTGATTGACTTATGCACATACTTTATTTGAATACTATTATATAACTAGTCATGTATTCATAAGATGAGATTAAAGGGTAAAATTATAATTGGAACCCATAGGAATTTGTTGTAAAATACCACTCATAAGTAAATTCCTTCCAGACCTCACTATATCAATTGGTAGGAAAAACACTGTAACTTGAGAATTTGGTTCCAGGCTCTGTTCAAACTCTAATTAGTGGGATAAACTTGGAAAAGTTAGTTTGCCCTTCTGGGCTTCATATTCCTCCTCATCATGTAAGTGAGACCATTGGACTAAATGATCTCAAAGTTCTTGTTCAGATCTAAATTAGAGAAGCCTTATCTTCTCAGAATTAAATCTACTTAAATGGGTCTAAGGAGTAAGATCACAGTAAAATCATCCTTTAACTATTTTATTGACATGTCAGGTATGGTACCCCATCCTTCCTCCTGAGTAAAAGACAACCCTGCTCAAGACATTCTGAGTTTTTGTTAGAGTTTGCACTATAATCATCATCGTCATCGTCGTCATCATCATCATTATTATTATTATTCACGAGAGTATAGACTATTATTTTTTCCACAGAAATACTAAGCCCAGTTGAAACCTATTTGAGTCACCACACTGGACTTCACAAAAAGGACAGATATATTTTAAAATGGGTTTTGTAAAAATACTTAGTTCATACTAACAAGAGAGGCTGATTCCCATGATAGCTATCAGTCAGGCAGCAGCCCATCCCTGAGAGCAAAGACACCTTCAGGGTATGATCAGTCAAGACAGGTATCTTATAGCCTTTTACTCCAGGAGTTCTCAGGTGACTGGGACATCTGTTTGAAAACCATCTTGGTCAAGTCAGAAGACCAAATTCCCAGGCCACACAGCTATCAATTTGCTGAATGAGATGATTCTCTGATTTTGGTCTTCTAATGTAGCAAATGAAGGGGTTAGATCAGAGCAGTGATTTTCAAACCCCCAATTTATAAACTTGGTAAAAATGGAGCTGCTTACAGTCTCCTCATGAAATATCAGCACCATGGCCCATTGATGTAACACTAGGGTGTCATTGAATAGAGGTGACAAATCACTGAGAGTGTTTTCAGTGTCTAAAAAGATGTAAATGAATTTCTCAGGTTCTTATCTAAGATAGAGTAACCTAGGCTCTCTATTTATAGTCCTATAAGTTCTCAGGCTTCAGAAGGATTCTTTTGACTGCTTTAATTGAGAACATGCAAATAAATAAGAGTTTCAGCTAGGAGAGTAGTTTTGAGGTTCATGTAGGAGACAGGAGGGGATGATAGTAGTGAAAATATTAAAGTGGAGTCAGATCCTGGAGATACTGAATTCTGTGACAATATTTTTTAATGGTTTAGATGTCAGGAATAAGAGAGCAAAGGACAGGGTAAGTTGAAATATGTTCAGCCTAAAAACTGTAAGGACAGAATTTTCATTAACTTAGATGGATAGACTATAAGAAAATAAATTATAGTCTCATATAATCTGTATATTATACCATATAAGATATTATTTTTAACATAGATTATGTTTTTATTATTTATATAATTTATATCTATAAAACTATTTTAATGTGTGTGTATATGTATTATTTATATATATATATAGCAGTTTATATATATATATATATATATATATATATATATATATATATATATATATATATATATATATATAGCAGTTTCCAGGAACTCTAGTATATTTTTCTATGCATATATATAGTATTATGAATACATTAGCAATTACACTTTACACATATTTTTAAACATTCTTTTCCTTTTGGACCAGAATGAGTAGGAAAAATCTCTGTGAAATTCTAGAGAATTGAGTTTCTGCTGTTTCTTATATCAAGTATCTTTCCAGAGTCTCTCAAGGAGGTAGGACACTTGGCCTCTAGCCTCTGATTCCTGCAATTTTCTCTACTCCTTTCCTTGTAATGGTACTAGATGCTCTTGGCTTTTTCCTGCCCACATAAGACCTCCCTACCATTTCAGGACAAACTGTTAACATTTGCTCTTTGTTATGTTGACTTGATGGTGCCTGATCCTTTTACATTTTTTTCTCTCTTTGAACAAAGGTGATGAATAGAGGAGTTACGGATTTGTTCCACTCATAACACATGGTTAACACTCATTTATTGGTCACATGTCTACCTCTAAATTCTAGATGCTGCATTTCTATTATAACAAGTAAAAGTAATTGTAATAAATTAAGTGGAATTGGCATATGAAAGAATAGGAAAAAGTAAAAAGTTTAGAATATTGGTGACAAGCTTTGGAGCAAATGAGAACATTAAAGATAATAGGTATCTTGGAAAGAAGTAGCTCCACAACGGAAGTGAGTGCAAAAAGCAAAAGTGGGAGAAAAACTGGCTGATTGTCCAAGTTTGCCTCTGGCCAACTGTATATTCAGTGTAACCAGTATAGTAGTGTACTTTGGAACACAGAGAAGTTCCAGTGATGACAAGAGTTGTTCTGAACCTCAGCCTCATGCAAATCAGCTTCTTTCTGTAGCTCCAAGTCTCCAGTTCTTGGCCCACAAGCAAAGTGAATTTGACCTAGAAGTCCCATAATTCCAATAGGAGCCAGGGTGACTTTGTCCACTAGTATAAAATGTTCCATGAAGTGATCAGCAGAACCTAGCTGACCCTAAGTCTCACAGTTGATATCAGCAAAACAGAAAAAAGTGCCTGCAAACGAGGATCTGCTTTTGGACAACATTCATTCTATGCTTAGGGGGCTTTATATAAGATAGCAGTTGTAGATGAACCCAAAGTCTGGAACCTTATCCAGAGCAAGTAATTGAATTTTATCAGAGTGTCCTGGAGAAAAATTACTCATCTTCCCTGATTAACCCACAGCAGTAACTCTAACAGTGTTCTTTACACACATAACATGTTGTAATAAATATTTAATGCATCTGACAATGACATATTGTCATTGTCATATTGACATATTAGGTCATATTCCTTGGTACCTGAAGTTTGAATGATATAATCGATCTCATATTTTTTCCTGAAATAATTCAATTATTTTTAGTAAAAGAACTAGTGTAATATGAGCTACACTTCCACAATCAGATCCTCTCATTAGGTTTTTCTCCCTTTTTTTTTTTTTAATTTGAGTTTTTATTGAAGTATTCTGACATAGTTCAGGTTCCTCAGAAACCCTAAGATTCTAAGACTTATGTGTAGGGGCTTATTGGGATATACTTTTAGGGAGCAACACTTCTCTCAGAGTGAGATAAATGAGCTTTTTCAGTGGGATAAGTTGAAATGTGATGCAGTCTTAAAAGTAGCATCAGCCAGTCTCATGAGGTTGACACAACAGAGCTGGCCTGAATTGAGGTGAGGGTCTAGGCCTATGTACCTATACATCAACCAATCACAGAATACAGACTGCTCTAGGGGAGAAGATACAAACTTATAAAAAGTGGTTTCTAAAAGTGATCCGGTCCTGAGAGAGGATCTTCCACGGTGATGACTACAGTTTACCTCTTACATTCTCATTCACTTTTTTGATGATATAAATTTCTTTTTTCCTGCAAACAACTGCTCTGGGGATCTGGTTGATTTTATTTCCTGAAAAAATTTACAAAAGGAGGGTTACTAGTTCCTGTTACTGCAAGTGGGTCTTGAGCTTCTAACTGATACTTATCTCCCTCCTCTACTACCCCATCTAGATTTCTCTCATCCTGTCTAGTATCTCCTCTGGTCTTGGTGGCTAACTGGTTAGAATGGTCCAGATCCTCATTACTAAGGCATCTGAGTGCCTGAACACACATGCCTTCAAACACAACCCAACAAGATTTCTGGAATGCAACTATAGCAGTGAGAAAGAGAGAAATTCATAGCTTTAAATGTTTGCATTAGAAAAAAATAAAAGTCTAAAACAAATACTCTAAGATTCCACTGTAAGAAAACAAAAAAAGAGAGAACCAAATTTCAAATAGAGATAATGAAATAATAAAGACAGAACTTGAATGTATTGAAATCAAAAAAAAAAAAAATAGAGAAAGTCAGTGTAACCAAAGATGGTTCTTTGGAAAGATGAAATAATATACTTCTATTACTTCAGTTGCTAAGATAATCAATCAATAGTATTACGTAGATATAAAGTTTTTGTTTTTTTCAAGAGAAGTTCAGTTTTCTGGCCTATCTTTTTCCTAACATTGCATCTTTAAGAAAGTAAATGAAAATACCCAAAACTCCTTTAGAACTCGCGTTGAAACTATTTTTGAAACTTATAAAAACTAGGATGCTAACATCACATTTTTTACAGCCCCAAACCACCAGTTTTTCTGCCTCTTCAAATGACCTTTTATATGTGGGAGGTGTTTGGAATTTTGGGTTGCTCTTTCCAAAACTGTTTTATTATTAAAACTTCCTGTTGGAGTTGGACATGTAGGCAGAATCACCACCTTTTCTTTTTCATTTAATGTCGTAGTCACTCTAGATTTAAGTGCCATTCTCTAAATTATGACTTTCACTCTGGACAAAATAATGTGGTAATATAGAAATAGTTTAAATTAATAATGAAAATAAAAAGATTTTGGAAAGAATCCCAGAAAAGCCTCTATCTTTTTTAAGTTGAAATACAAGAGAGTTTTTAAACATAAACTTTACTTTCTAGAACAGTTTTAGATATATAGAAAAATTGAGCAGATAGTACAAAGTTTTCATGTATAACTCCTATCCTATCCTACATATTATTTCTCTTATTAGGAACACCTTACCTTAGTATGGTACATTTTTACAATTAGTAAACCAATATTCACACATTTTTATGGACTAAGTTTCATACTATATTCAGATTTACTTTGTTTTTATGTAATGTCCTTACCAGGACACCATAATGCATTCAGTTGTCAGGTCTTTTCAGGCTTTCTGATTATAATAGTCTCTCACAGTTTTATTGTTATGATGACATTGACAGTTTTGAGTTTTGATTGAGTATATTGTAGGTTGTCCCATTATTGGAATTTTTCCAATGTTTTTACCATTATTGAATTGGAGTTATGGTTGGGGAAGGAAAATCACAGAGATGAAATGCTGTTTCCATCACATTATATTAAGAGTACAAAATAGCGACCAGATATTGATCTTGATCACCTGACTAAAGTAGTGCTTGTCTGGTTTCCCCACTGTCAAGTTTCACTCTCTTCTCTCCATACTGTGGTCTTCAGAACGAACTTGCAATACTCAGCTAACACTTAGAAGTGGGAAGTTATGCTTCTCCTGTAGGGTGGAGTATCTACATAATTGATTTGAGTTTTTCTGCATCAATGATTTGGCTCTTCTCTTTTCCTTATTGATTTATTCAATCATTTGTGGTAGTATGAAATCGTGACTATTTATTTTGGATTTTTGTTATAATCCAATAATATTTTATTTTCTTGCTTAAACTGTTCCAGCTTTAAACATTGGCTCCTCTTTCAGTTGGCTCCTCTGTCCCTTTCACATAACCTTATCATTGTTCATTGTTGTCCAGGTTGTTGGAGCACTTTCTTCTTTTCTGGTACTATACAATGCTCCAGAGTTATCTTGTATATTTCATCCCCCAGCCTTACAATGAGCCATTTCTCCAAGGGAGTATATATGATTAATGAACTGCTGCCAGTCTCATCTGTCCAGCATTGGGTGTCATATAGTCAGCCATCTCACACTATTTTGGGTAGAAAGAGTTCTCTTTCACAATGAGATAAATAGTGGGTGATCAGAACAACAAGTAGTACATAAAAGAAAGAAGAATAAAGTAGGAATGGGAGAGGAGGGTATTAAAGGAGAATTGTAGAGAGGCTGCATTTTTTTTTTAAATGCCTAGTTCTTTTAACCTTGATAGAATTAATTTTACAGCAGTTTTTCAAATAAAAATACCTGACAGCTGAAAAAAAAAGACTTTTCTATAAATTGCATGCTTTTCTTATAAAGTTAGTATATAAAGAAAGTCCTTAATAAAGTCAATAAGCATTTTCTCTTTAAATTAAACAATTTAAAAAATGGAAGAAATAGATGTCAGTTTGGTTAGGGAAACAAAGGATTTTCCAAAGATGTTGTTTCTTCAGGATTAACACTTTTATCTTGAAATATTGATATGAATTGTGATAGTTTGTTCTGCAGATTTTGTTGAATTCCTCTTAAACCAACAGTCACTAAGGTATGCCAAAGTGGATAAGTCAAACAAAACCAATAGGGGGCCTGATCCAAGGAATGCTTGGATAGGTAAGCAGGCTAAACATGCTGAGAAACAGTTTAGAGGCACTCTGCTAGGTTTGCTATTTATTTGTTTGTTTGTTTATTGTTTTCAGGAAGCACTGCCTCTGAAGTCCAAGCTTGTGATAATCATTCAGTTCCTCTCAAAATCACAGTTGCTTTATCCAAAAGCACTGTCTTTTATAGAACTGAAATATCTTTGGATTAATACACCCAATATAAATTCTTTCTATAAATCAAAAAATAAACAAAAAAATCAAATTTCTTATGATTTCTCCTTTTATTCAATAAAAAGTGAAAGGAAATGACATCAATAAGAAGATTCCATAGTCTTTCTTTTTATAATGCTCACCCTCTTTTAAGTAAGATTTTGGCCAAAAGCTTTTTTTTTTTTTTAATAAAAGAAGAGATAGAAAAATGGAAGGAACATAAGCAATAATGAAAACTTTTTTTTAAAATGAGAGCATGATGAGGCTTATACCAGACGTCATCTTTTTTTAAATAACTCTCTTAAATCTCTCTTCTATCCAACCCCACTCTTTAGAAGTAACCTATCCTTTTGTCCTCCTATAATGTATTTAAATCTCCTTTGAAACCATACATTAGACTGAAATAGAGTGAGTTACCCATATGTCAGTTCTTCTGGCTTTATGCTTACTCATCTACATTTCCCTGGGACTGTGGCAGTTTCTAGGTAGACATTCAAAAACATGGATTGGATTGAATTGAATGTGCTGTTGGCATTGTTTGTTATGGCCTATGAGGTTCAGGGATTTATGTCTTCCTCATCCTGCACTAAGCAACAGTTATAGTCATTTGCATCTTCATCTCCAGCCCCACTCAGAGATCCTAAGACCAAAAGGGATATTCCCTCAGAAAGAAATCAAAGGCCATTGGGCTCAAGAGGAAGCCATCTCACCCCTAACCTGAAGGAAAAAGAACAAAAGGGCTTTTATCCTTGCAAATTACTGTGATGCTAACTGGTTGAGTACCTCAGTCTTCTTTTCATTGAGAACATGCCCTCAACTTGGCCTCTGACCTGTATCTGACTTTTAGAACACCTGGATACAAACTGATCTTGTCACCCACTCTTCTTTTTGCCCCACTCACCCTGCAAGTCCAATTGAATATCTTTCTCCTTGCTAACTAAATCATTCTCTTTCTGGACTGTAGTTGGAGATTTTAAATCAATGGAAGTAGAGTTGACTTGTTGGATTGAGTCATTTTTGCCGAAACCAGCAGCTCTGTCACTTCCCAGCAGTTTCTCTTTTTAAATTTTTTCCTCCTGTTTCTTTTAACTATATCAGTAATTAGTAATGTCTTGCTGAGTTTGATTACCATTTTGCTTTATGTCCCAGTTGTTGCCCCCCACACCCTCAGTGTGCCTAGGCGTGCTTTGCATCTAGTCATTCTTCAGTTCCTTCAGTTCATGGGACCTTATTCTTAACCAGGGAAAGTTTTTAAATCTGTAAACAAATCTTGAAGGGACAGTTGTGTTTGAGCTCACTTACCCCATTCAAATTTAAAATGGGCCTCTGAAGACCAGAAAAGAGAAGGTAGCCCAATGTGGAGGAAGAGCTAACATGTAAAAATGCTAGTGGGATTTCAGAAATAGGTACCACAAATCAGTTCTATCTAATGGTTCCCATCTGAAACCCTTCATTAAAGCTCCATTCCTCAGCCTTACAAAGCTTTTCCACTTGTTGAAATACTGTTTGCACCAATTTTGATCAGTTACACCTCAGTGTGAAAGTCTTTAACACAGCATTTCCCCAAAGCACATTTTAATAGTGGAGAGGGACTATTTCTTATAGGTATCTGTATACCTGAGGCATTTGGGGAAGGTTCCCCAGAGATAAGACAAATAGAGCAGGAAGGAATAGCTGGGGAGTCTGGAAAATAAAACTCAAAGTTTTTAGGAAGAATGACCATTATCTTCATGTTGTTTAACTTCTCTATCCTGATTCTCCACTGGAACAACAGCAATGCCTGAGACTAAAGAGATTAATTTTATTTAGTAAATTATTCTTAACAATGAAACTAGTTTTCTGTAAATTACCCCATAATTAAGAACTCTAGAGATTTCTCCTTATATGCCACCTGAGATAACATATTCTAGGCATTTTGAATTTCAAGCAACTGATGTTTTTCAAAAGGCACAAAATGTCATTGTCTTAATTCTCTATTGCTCTCTACAGATAACTTACTTTGTCCAGGTTCTCCTATTCTCCAGGTAATCATTCTTTGTGCAGTGGCTGTCCTTCACTGAGGTCAGTCTTTCTCGGTCTATTTAAGTATTTTAATTCTTTACCTTACAGGTTAGCAATTATTTGATTTACTAAACCTTCATATGGATTTTTAAGCCAAATCTATTAACCCTAGGAACAAGCATTTATGTTTTTTAATCCAATAAAAAAGTCCTCTGAATCTATATGTAAATGACTCAAATATTTCTTGCCATCATTAGTCATTGAGGGTTTTGTGTGTGTGTGTTTCCCCTTCTAAGACTTAACTGATTCATATTCTTTGACATTTAGAAGCAAGAACAATCTTTTTTAATTCATTAGTAGGATCCTTGGCTGGATACTTTTCCTCCTGTGAATTCTGACCCTTCATAGTTCAACTTTCTCCAGCACATAATTGCAAGTTCTACATTGCTCCCCTGTGATTGTGACTTTTAAAAATGACCTCTGTTCATTTTCCTGCCTTTTTTCAACAGGGCCCAGTGAGAGTCCTCTAATTTTCAAAGCTTTGATGGATTCCAGTCCACCATCAGGATAAGCAGAAAATGGGAAAATTTTATCTACAGTTATGACAAAGTAACTTTAAAAAACCCCTTTCCAAGTGTCCTTTTGCCTCCAATTTTCCACCTTCACCCTGGAAACAGGCACTAGGGGATCTCAGGAGGGCAGCCACATGCTCTACTAAGAAGCAATTAGACAAGATCATGAGATTCTCCCTTGTCTCCTCCTCCATCATCTCCTTCCAGTATATGCAGACTGAAAGGTAAGTGGGGAGTACTAAACTGATTGCCAAGCTTGAAGAATCTTTCCCCTGCAACCAAATCATTTAATGCTTTACATTTGAAAATAATTCATTGATTAGAATTCAGGTTTGTTAAATATGCTGAATCATTCTCTGTATGTCATAGTCCAAGAAATAACACCTAACTGTAATTCCATAACCCTTTATTTGGGAGAGATTGTGTTTTAGATTCCAAATAACTAGTGGTGAATTCCTCACAGAGAAATTCAGGAAATTGCAAAAGGGCAATCTTATTTCTGATAAAGAACATTTTAATGTCGTAGTCATATTGATTTATTCAAAAACTAGTTTTGAGCACCAATTATGCAGAGATGTGTTTACTGAACAGGGTGGTCTATTTAGTTCAGATTATTGGCTACAAAGAAGAACTAAGGGCTTGAGAACGTGATATGTGATGCCAAGACTCCTTCTTGGACACTCACATCAGCAGTCTCCAAACTATAAGAAAGTAAAACAAAAACAAAACAAAAACAAAAACAAAACAAAACAAAAATCTGGCAGCTGGCATCCAGGCCGGGCTGTTCCCAACTAAATGTAGATAGAACAAACAAAACACAAAACTTCACAGAACATAAACAGTACTCAGATGAAGCCATGTGTGACCCTGGAGGACCATGACAGTGACACAGAGACTTTATGATGAAATTAGATGAAAAAGACACCATACACCACAAAATAACTAAACATCCCATTCTTCCAGCTAACATTAGTGACTAGTATTTCTTCACCACTAACAACTCTGGTTACACATTAGTCTTTCCATTTATGACTCAAAGTTGCCAATCACAGAATCACGCCTACTTCCTGATAGCTCCCAATCCAGAACTGACCACTGCTTCCCATAAACCCTCCTAGAATCACTTTGCCTGTGTCCAAGTCCAATATAATCCCCTCCTAACTCCTTTTAGCAGGATTGTCTTTGAATCCTCTTATGTGTACTTTCTCTTACTGCTGCAAGCCAAATAAATCTAATTTTGAGTATAAGTTTCTAGTGGTTATTTACCAATATGTTTTAATATACAGCATCTTTCACAAATGATTAACTAAGGATAATTAGTCTAAATATTCTTAAAAACTAATATATTTTAAAATAGCATGCATTGTCTTCTTTGTTCTGATTAGAAAAGTTCAGCATGACCATTGTAGAAAATTAGAAAAATACATAAACACATAATTTTAAAAAGCATCTTTCATAGCTGTGCCACCACTAGTACGACCACTGCTATTGCTAGCACTACTAATACTACCATCAGTATTTATGATTTATAGATCATTGAAGACATCAGGAAATTATTTATATACAGTATTGTAGGAAGGTAGAGTTTTTAAACTCAAATGTAAATTAGAAATCTAAAACTGAGAATGTTTACAAACCTAGTAAGTGATAGAACTGGCATTAAAACCACTTTGCCTTTTAACAAATCCACGTTTCCTTGTTTTTTACTATGTTTATAAATCATTAACTATTAGTTTTCTAGGGCTGCGATAGCAAAATACCACAAACCAGGTGGCATAAACTAAAGAAATTTATTTTCTCACAGTCTAGAGACTAGAAGTTTAAGATAAAGGTGTCCATTCAGCTGGAGTGTTATGAGGCCTTTTTCCTGGCTTTGTAGATGGCCATCTTTCCACTGTATCTTCCTAGTCTTCTCTCTGTGTGTCCCTGATCTAACCTTCTCTTATAATGATACCAGTTATATTTGATTAAGGCCCGTATGACCTAATTTTACCTTAGGTACCTCTTAAGGATGCTATCTCCAAATATAGTCACATTCTGAAGTACTGAGAATTTAGACTTCAACATACAAATTTAGGGGAGACACAATTTAGCCCATAACACTAAAGTTGATTGTGTTTCCTTCCTTTCTTTTATTTTTAAATTTCTTTTTTTTTTAAATAGCCACATGCAATAGTACATTCATCCCCATCACTTATTTTTCTTATAACTAAAAGTTGACCACTGTTACCATTTCCACTATCCTGCACCCCTTTTATCGGGAACCACCAATTTGTTCTCTGTTTCTATGAGTTGTTCTCATGTCTTGGCTATTGTAAATAATGCCACAATGAATACTGGGTTGTGGATATATTGCAAACATTTATATGCTTTATCTTAGGTTGCTGCTGCCTGATACAACAGATAACATTTGACAGAAGCAATAGACTAACTAAAAAGCTTGAAAAGAAAGATTGGAAATGCGATACTGCTAAGGATTTTGTAAAGGCCCAATACATTCTGGAGAATCTATAAGGCCACACACATGTTAAAGGCTGTAGGCATATTTAGGAAAAATATTAGAAAGTCTTAAGATCTCACCTTATGCAGACATTGAGGCTCAACGGAAGCAGAGCATGAAAGATGAGTCAACTAAGTCGCCCTTGCTGAAGTTATGCCTCAGCACAGACACAGATCTCATTAGCAAAGGCTGGAAGAGTTTTTGGTTCTAGTCATTTAAAGAAGTCTCTGTCCAATCATTCACTTACCATCAAGGAAAAAGAAACAGACTCTTCAGAGGATACATAAAACAATACCGGATTTCCAGAATGTGTTCAGAAGATCTGGCAAACGAACAACTATAATAAACAGAAACAGCAAATCTTAGGGATGAGGAAGAATCTGATTTCCAAAGTTTTTACATTAAAATAGTCAAAATATTCAGTTTTCAACAAAAAATTGACAATTCATGCAAAGAAACAAAAAAGTATGGCCATACAAAGGAAACAAAATAAATCAACAGAAACTGTACCTGATAAACTTTGATTTACTGACAATTTCTGGAACTGACATTCTGGAATCTACATTTTTAATGACTTTTCTGGATAATTCTATTATTTGAAAATAATGGCCATTTGGTTTATTTGTATTCTTATAACTTTTACCTATTTCCTTATTATATTGCATTGATTAAGACATTGCATATTGACTATAATCGATAATGATGCTGTAGGCATCCAATAGTATTTTTTTTATTTTAAAGAAAATGCTTAAGTGGCCTGCAGTTAAGAATAAAAGTTTCTATTGTTTCTTTTTAATATTTTTATTAGTTTCAAGTATACAGTACATTAGTTAGACATTTATATAGTTTATAGATAATGGTCAAAAGTTTGAAAAAGGTCCTTTGTATTTCTAATGACCAGTGTTCTTCACATGAAATCGATATAAAGAAGTTTAGCTAGTAGCTTAAAATTCTATTAATAACATATTTCAAGAAAATCAGCATACTATATCAACATGTTATATACGTGAACTGAAAGTCCTGAAGACAATCGTTCTCTTAAGTGTTGTCAATATTGAAATAGAAATGATTGTAAGATTCATTAACTGTTTATGAATCATCAGGTGTTGTAATAAGAACTTCTGGCTCACTGTCTTAAAAAATTTCATGACAACACTATGAGGTAGCTAAAATAAAACCATTTTACTGATGGAAGTTGGAGCAAAGAGTAATTAACTTTTCCAAATTTCTAAGGATCTTCTCAGTAGAACAAGAATTTATATTCAGACCCAGTGATAGTGCTAACCTACTTAACAATTATGCAGTTAAGCAATATGTCTATGGAATGCAGAGTTAATTTATATTACATGTAGCATCTTAGATATATTTTATAGAAGCAAAGAAATTCTTCATACTGAGAGACAATCATCTTTTTCTAACAAATGCCTTCATCCCAAACACAGAAAACAAGCAAGATTCTGTAATTCCTCTCAGTTCTATAAACTATAATAGAAAACATTCTTTTGACTTTATTTCACTAACTGGCTTGCATTCTATTTCTTTGTTATTCTTGATAGCATAACTCCTTAGAAATTGTTTATCTCACTTTCTCCAATTTCTCTTTCTCAATTATTTCTTAAAGTTTTTCCAGTTGAGCTCTTATATCCACCTTGGCAATGAAGTTGATAATTTTATGATCACAAATTCTCCCCACATTGCTAAATTCTGGGTCAGTTCTCAGTCCTCACTTAACACACAATGTGACCACTGATTTTTTTTTTCCTTTGACAACTCAGGTTTCTCCCTTTTAACTTTCTTCATTTGGATTTCAAATCTCTGCATTCACTAGAGGTTTTTTGTTTGTTTGTTTGTTTTTTACCTCATTAGGCACTTCTCAGTCATTTTTATTCATTCCTTGTGTCATTCTTACTTTTTAAAGCAAAATACCCTAATTCTCAGTTCTTATTGCCTTACTTTCTCTATCATCATGCACTGCGCTTGGTCTTATGTAATCTCAGAGTTTTAAATACTATATAAAATACTCTTAACTGCAGAATTTATCCTTAGCTCATCTTGTTCCTAAATACCATACCCACAGAGCCAATGCCATGCCACGAGTGGCATAGGGTGGTTTCGTAATGTCTACAGAGAATATATTAAGGAAACTAAAAGTAAATCAGTTTTTTTACCACTATATCCTAGCAATTCTACGATAGGTCATAGTTAAATATTTTCCAACAAAAAGATTTTATTGGTCTACATTCTAAATAATGGTTAGCACAGTTGATAGATGCCCCTATCATGTTACCTCTGGTATGCTACTGAAAATAGCCAACTACTTACTAGACATCTCTAGATATTTACTAAACGCTGAACGCAATAAACTAAATCTTAATTGTTGCCTCCCAAAATTGCTCTACCAACAATCTTTCCCACTTCCAATGAAAGGCAACTAAGGCCAAAATTTTGAGTCATCCGGGACTTTTTTTTTTCTCCCAAAGCCTTCAGTGAATTGAATAAAATATTATGTGATCCCTCTAAGGACAGAGATCTTTGTGTTTTTGTTTTGTTTTGTTTGTGTTTTTCCCCCATAATGTATTTTAAGCTCAGTAAAATTTTTAAAATTAATGAACTATTTATGAAAATATTTTATCATTGATTTTTTTAAAATCTTGTAATCATTAGCAATCATCCCTACATTTTGAGCAACCTATGTTGCTATGTGTCTTTTTCTTTAAAGTTTCATGTAGCTACTATCTTATTCTTTAAAAAGTCACTTATAAAAACTACTGATTGTTTAAAAAGTTTTGCTAAGTTACAGTGTCTGAATATTGGCTTATTTCCCTCATTTCTATGGCTAACATTTCTTTCTAATACTATCTTAAGTAGAAAAATAATGTAATCAATCTTTATTAGTTAATCAATTAACGACTATCTATTTGTCAGATTAGACAACTATACTAATATTTCCAAAATAAGGAACCAAGAGATAAACGTTGAGATGTTTTTAAGAATAGAGACACCACATCTCTTGAGTGTTCACTCATCAGAAACTTAATGAAAGAAGGAGCACATGATCTGAGCCTGGGGAATGGTTTAACCAGTTGAGAATAGGCCATTAAAGTAGAAAATGGCAGAAGCTCCTTATGAAGGTGACATATTCGTTTTCACACTAAATAGCAAATATTACAGTTTTACTGGAAACAGCAGCAAGCATGAGGGAGAGTGGGAGAAAATATTTTACATATATTGCAGCTATCTTATGTTTAGGGTCTTAATGTCACCTAGAAAAGTTTATATTTCTAGATCTATAGGTTATAAGGAAGCTTCTTGACATGATTTGGGGATAGAAGTGAGAAAATGATGGGTTGTGATTAAGAAATCAAGTAAAGTACATTTAGAAATGAAAAAAAAGTACATACTGATGCTGGAAACTATAATGTTGGTACTATACATTTACACACTACTGATACTGTGCCCAATCTAAATCCAAATTTCCAGCCCAGAGCTCTCTCATGTAATAAGGCTCTTTTTAAAATTATTTATTGTGTCATCATTTAGACCCTTTAATTTTAATAAGTCTCATACTAAATTTATAATTTTCCTGTTCGAATCTGTGTTTCTAAATGTATCCCCGGTCTTGTGAATGCCCTCGCAAGCTGTTCAGTTAAAAAGAAATCTGGAACTTGTTGTAGGTTCCTTCTCTCTCTAACTCAGCATATAATCAATTGTTATAAATCTTTCATCTCATGTCTTTTTTTTTCTTTTATTAAAATTACTGGGGTGATGTTGGTTAGTAAAATCAAATAGGTTTCAAGTGTACAATTCAATAATATGTCATATGTATTTGCATTGTTCACCACCCAAAGTTAAATTTTTCCATTATCATATGTTTGCCTATCTTTACCCCTATCTATCTCCCCTCTACCCACCTTTCCTCAATAACCAATAATCCACTGTCTGTGTCCATGAGTCTGTTATATCTGTTGCCTTCAGTTTTATTTCCACATATGAGTGAAATCACATGGTTCTCAACTTTTTCTGTCTGACTTATTTCTCTTGGCAGTATTTCATCTTTTTATGGCTAATACTCCATTGTATATATGTACCATATCTTCTTTATCCAATTATCTATTAAAGAACACTGCTTTTTTCCATGTCTTGGCCACTGGGAATAATGCTGCTATGAACATCGGAGTGCATATATCTTTGCAGAGAAATATTTTTAAATTTTTGGGGTAAATACTCAGAAGGATTGCTAGGTTATATGGTAATTCTATTCTTAGTTTTTTGAGGAACCTCCATACTATTTTCCATAGTGACTATACCAAATTACATTCCCACCAGCAGGTACGAGGGGGATTTTTTCCTCACAACCTCTCCAATACTTGTTATGTCTTTCTAATATGTTCTCTTCTCTTTATCTCCCTATAACTATCCTTTCTAAACTCTCACTTGAATTAGGAAATATGGCTGCCTCCCATTTTATCAGTCTTCAATCCATATTCTTGACTGCTATCAAAACTCTATTATAATGTTAATGTTGTACCTTCCGTGCTCAAATTACTATGCTGCTCTATTGTTGCTTCCAGGAAGAATGTCAAACTCTTTTTTGTGAATTTCCAGCTCATCAATGATAATAACATCAATAAAAATATATAGTTCTAATAATGATGATGGTGATGATGATGATACTGATAATAATTATAATGGGCACTAATTGAATGCTTAATCAGTATGTCCCAGACATTGTTCTAAGCATTCTACATAGAATAATTTATTTCACTCCTCCCCAGGATCCTTTTGTAGGTTTGATGTTATAGATAAGGAAAATGAAGCACAGAACACTGAAGTAGCATGCCCAAATTACAAAGTAAGAAAGTGGCAGAGCTGAAAAACAAATCTAGGTAGAAGGTTTCTCCAAATTATACTCTGAGAAGTTTCTCCTCCGCTCACATTCCCCCACCCACATTCACACTTTGCTCCAACTATACAGGAATACTAACTGTTCATAAAGCAGTGCATTATGTAGTATAATAGTCTATTTCCTATTGCCTGTCGTTTTGTACTAGATTGTGAGACCCTTGAGGGCAGTGGCTATTTTACATTTCCTTTTATCCTCTAAGCTCAGCAGAATACCTAAACATGTTATAGATGCTTAATGCAGTTTTGTTGATGTACAGTTAGGTCTGCTATAACACTTATTTTAAAACAAATTTGTTTTAACATGATTGATATATCAGGGAACATTTTAAGCATAACATAAATTTCATGCTTGCTTTTGTATAATTTTGTCCTTAAGAACCACCCAGTGAACATGAAAAACTACACCTAAAAGAAGCAAGTGGCATTGGAATACACAAAATATACGCATTTTACACATCTACAGCCACTTTAATTCTGTGTGTTATGTCTCATACACCTCCATATCTTGTGTTGCTACTTTCCAAGCTATTGCAGATAACTATCCCTCTACCACCTCACAATAACTCACACGCTGAAAACCTTCCAATGCCAATTCTACAAATACCTTCAGGTCTTTCTCAAAGAAGAATATTTATTAAAGTATTTATATATTTCCTAAATATTTAAAATCTGTACAACTGTTTTACCTAATTTGTTAGCTTTCTCTTTTTTTAATGTGTCACTGATAAAGCTTTGGAGTGTCTTGATGAAGGAAAGGAGAGTACATGTTCAGTGTCTAAGAAGTGAGAGATAAGCAAAGTAACTATAGTGATCTAACTTTAGTAATCATATACAGATAAGGATAATAACTGTAATATTAATAATATTTAATATTTATTGACAAATTACTTTGTGCAAAGTGCTTACCTTTCTTAATATTAAAGCATTTCAATTGTTAAGAGTCATAAACCTTATGAGGTGGGAGTCATCATTCTGTTTTATCAACAAGAACATTATAGCCCGTAATGGCTAATTAACTTGCCCTAGGTAAAATAGCTCCTTGGTGACAATTAGAATGCAAAATCTGTCAGTGCTTATTTTTCTCCGTTCGTTGCTTCTATTAGAAAACTTCAAGACTACTTTTTAATTCTTGATTTTTCTTCAATCTTCAAAACTTTCCTTTCTCAATATACTTTGTTTTCTCATTTAGTCCAAATAATGCTTCTTAGTCTGCCACCCTAGCTCACTGTCATTGTTTGTAAATATCTGTAAGCTTTACTTTCTGTACTATTCATTTGCCAGCCAGCCTGTACTGTTTTGTCTCTTCCCAATTTGTAAATGCCTCATATTCAGATATTCTAGTTGCTTTAAAAATAAATCTTTTTTTAAAAAAATGAAATTACACATAAAACATGTCTCTGGATTGATGAATTCTAGAATAATTTAGCGTTGTTAACACATAATAAGATAATCTACTATATTCCACACACCATGCTACACATGCTGTTTTTCTTATGTCTTCTTCAAAACCCAGTTGATAGTTGTTGTGTCATCTGTGTTTATGTGTGTATGCGTGTGTTATAAAATATATTTTATAGCATAAAATATATTTCTTCTTGTGAGTCATGGTCAAAAAAGTTTGACATCATTGTAACTTAATAAACCTGGGTCATATATTTTTATTCAAAAGCAAATATTTAAGACTTTTTTTTATCCTCATCATTTTGCTAATTTAGGGTTTTTAGGTTGTAATCTTTTTTTGAGGTAGGGTTGCCTGAACTACCTTGATAGCATAAACAAAATGTCAGTTGGGCTACGTTCATTGTGTCTCACCTGGCACAGGTCCAGAAGTTCATTGATTTCTGTAATTAAATCTGTTGGAGGTAAATCCCAGGCCTTTGCTGCATGTTAGTTATTGGTACTGATGCTGGAATCATAATAAGCTGTTGAGTGTGATCTTGTGCCAGAGAGGCGAAGTGTTAACAGTCTTCCTGATGCTCCCAGGCCATGTAGCAATCTGGGGTTATAATTGCCTTGTCCAGAACAAAAGAGACAGAAAGTGAAATAGCAGTAGATTCAAATAAAACAGCACACTTCACAAAGTGGTTAACTGAATAAATACAGAATTTGTCTTTTTTTTTTTTCTTTTAAATAAAACCAATTTTGTAGAGGCAATTTTCTTTAGCTTTTCTAAATGGAATGCAACAGAATAGGCTCTCAATTTGATTAGGATAGTAGTCAGTATTGAAATGAAGAAAAGCCAACATTAAGCATTTTAATTAATTTTCAAAGATGATAAAATCCATGCTAAGTCAACCAATGTCAAGGTCATTTTTGATTTCCTTTAAGTAGGTGTAAAAATTACACTATATCCAAATTCATTTAAAAAACAACACGGAAACATACCAGACTCCCAGAAAATAACCTGATTCAGTTTTGAAAAGAAATTAGTACCAATTTTATTTAATCAATAAGAAATTACAAATGTGGAAAATTTGAAGATGTTCTTTGGAAAGAACAGAGTTTAAAACTTAAATACACTTTAGAAAGAACTTGACTGAGAATAAAATGTAATTATGAGTTGTTACTTGCAAATGGTAAAATTTTATCTTAAGAATTTTCTAACTGCTTGTAAGAATAAAAATGAGTTTAAAATTTTGTTAATGCTGTACATATGCTCATATCATTTAATGTGGAAATTTCAAGTTGGAATTATAGTCTAGGAAAATAATATGATAAATTCAAAAAGGAATGTATATAAAATAAAGGTTTCTTTTAACTTTCATGAACGTGAGGAAAATTAGAACCTAAAACCCAACAAGTGATCAGTTAAATACTTACAACATGTCAATAAAATAAAAGACCAGGCAAGTGTTAAAAATGAAGGTATATTCTTACTAATATATATATATATATATATATTACATATATATATTATATAATATATATATATAATATACATTGTGGAGTAAAAAACAGATTATAAAGTCATATGCATATGTATAGATAAGCACTACATAAATAATTCTTTTAGACATATATACATATATACATGTATATTATATTTGTTTTATTCTTATATATTTATGTGTATGATCATGTGTAGAAAATATTTGAAAATTTATATCAGAAAATGTTAACAGTAATTTTCTTTAGTAGCAGGATTATAGATGATTTTATTTTGCTTGGCTCCATCTTTTGATTTCTCCAAAATCAGCATTTGTGTCTTGTGTCATTAAAAACAGCTTAAAGATAAGGATAAAGGAGGTCAAATAGATTGCATTGTGGTGAACACACAATGCAATATTCAGACAATGTATTATTGAATTGTACACTTAAAACCTATATAATTTTATTAACCAATGTCACCCAAATAAATTTAATTTAAAAACTAAAGTGAAAAAAAGAAAGGAAAAAAGGCTTAAGGAAACTCACATTTGAATGTCAGTTGATATATAACTGAAAATAGTGATTTCTTTACCAGAAAGATGAATAGCAAATTAAACTAAATTCATTAAATACTTTATGACTGTAACATACATTTCTGGTAATGATTCCAGTATGTTAAAAATAAATTATATTAAAGTTTTGCATTCCCTCTATGTATAGAGCATTGTGAAAGTAACAAGTATAAATATGAAATATGTTCATGATTACAAAGACTGGCAATCAAATAGAGAGAATTTAGGGGATTAACTAATATTGAGCTAAAATGAGTGGGAAAGAGCTGTCTTTACTCATAGTAAATCCATGCTGTAAAGGCTAAATGAATTGGGATCAAACTGGGATTTGCCCACTTACCACTGCAGTCTCTCTCAGATTTTTCCTGTAGTTGCTCCTAGGGTATACATTCTAGGATAAACATACCAGATTTTTGGCTTCTATCATTCCTTGAGAAGTAAGCTATGTGTTAAGTGCCATTTCTCACTGATTGTTGTTAAGATCTTCTCTGTATGCTTAGTGTTCTACAGTTTTATTATGGCGGGTTTAAATCTCTCATATTTTCCAGCCCTTCGTGTTGTATTATGGCTTTCTTCTAATATGTCTTACAAATCCTAATTTTCATTGAACTATATCTGGTTTTCTGCTTAGCCGACAATGAAATTTTTACTTTTAAAAACTGCATTGATCATTTCTAGATGTTCTATTTGATGCTCATTCAAATCCAGCTGTTTTTGTTGTTGGTTGCCATTGTTAGTATATTGTTTTGTGCTCTCATTTTCTTCTCTGATAATTTTAAGCATACATAAGTTATTGTCAGTATCTTATCACTATACTATCTGGAATGGTCTAGGGCCTGATATTGCTATCTATTTAGTCTACAGATCCTCAGACCTGGTAGATTCTTTTTTAGTATGTTTTATAATTTAGAATTTTAGGCTTAGAATTGACCAGGATATAACTATCTTAGTAGTAATGTTTACACTTATAGAATTTTAAGTAGACATATAAGAGTGTATATTCGACCTCAACCTATAGGACAACAAGTCTGTAATTATGAATTTCCAGATTTTTTTTCCTTTTTGAGATTTTAAGTTGAAACAAATATTTTTTGTCATTTCTTTCTATATGGGTTTTTTATATTTATTCATTCCCTTAGTGTTTACATCTTTGACATTTTCAGCCTTATTCATAGGCCACAGCAATTTCACCTATTTTTTATTATTTTTTAATTCTTATTTTTCAATTAGAGTTGACATTCAATATTATTTTATATTAGTTTCGGGTGTTAGTTTACGAAGTGATCCCGCTGATTAGTCTAGAACCCACCTGGCACTATACATATTAATACAGTATTATTGGCTATATTCCCTCTGCTGTACTTCACACCACTGTGACTATTTTATAACTACCACCTTGTACTTCTTAATCTTTTCACCATTTTTACACACCCTCCCAACTCCCATCCCACCAATTTGTTCTCTGTATCTATGAGTCTGTTTTCATTTTGTTTGTTAATTTATTTTTTCTCTTAGATTCTATGTATAAGTGAAATCATGTGGTATTTGTCCTTCTCTGTCTGACTATTCCACTTAGCATAATACCCTCTAGTTTTATCCATGTTATTACAAATTGTGTGAGATCTTTTTAATGAAAGCCTCTTGGTTATTATATCCTATAGCCTCTTCTTTCTTCTTTCTCTCCCTTCTCCCACTCAAGGCAGTAAAAGCATCAGTACCAATTCATTTCTCTCATGTTTGATATCTTATCAATACATATGTACACATATAATTAATATATATGTAAAATTAAATGCTTAATGACATAAAGTGTATTAAATGTCATTCATACCTTAGAAAGTGTGTAAAAAAACAGAAGATAGTTATAATTTCTTTAATAAAGGCCTAAAAACTAATATTGCAAACCATGTACAGTTTTAGCCAAAAAGAAATATATAATTATGGCCATTTAAGCTTATAATCATAATTGTCTGTCTCTTCCTCTCTCTTCTCTTCACCATATAGTTATACTTCATATACATAATACATATTGTATATACATTATATATAATACATATACATTTACTATATATTTGTAACTATGGCTTATTACAAAATAATGAAAATTAAATAATAAAGTTATTTAGAAATACAGTAATATATTATAATAATTTGATTAAACTTCACAAGGAATTCAATTATACCATACTGAAAATTAAATAATGTACCGTATAATTTAGGAAAAAATTAAAATTGAAGAAAATATTAATTGAATATAAAATGCATACGAGTTTGATTTTTTAAGTATAAGCATTGACTAAAGATTTCTATCAGCAAAATGCATGAAAGTTAATCCAAAAATTTATTGGAACCTGACTAGGAATAAATTAATTTACTTGAAATGTATCACTTAAATTATTTTTTGATCTAATAGAGTAATAATTTAGTTTTTTTCTAATTTGAGGCAGGAGAGATACTAGCACCACAACGTAATTACAAGTCTAGTTAAATACATCGTCTTTTTTTGTGGAAATAATTTGCTTTCAAATTCACGCTGAGAAGTGACCAGCTTCTCTTTATCATAATATAATTTAACAAAATGTAGCATTCTTTCTCCATCAAATTAAAGCAATTTAGAAAATTGAAGAGTCTTTGGATCTTGGCTCTTCAATCATCTTCCATTGTTGCTCTCAGCTGAAAAAAAATAACTGTAAAAAAATCTCTAATGGCTTAATTTTCTTTGATATAACAAAGCCAAGGGAAATGATACCTCTAAAGATGGTAATGACTCAGAGGCTCATGCCAGTGATCCTGTCTTTACACCACCTTTTCTGGGTCAAGCCAGCCCCCTCCAGACTCTCACTGGGCAATTTACAGCTAGATTAGATAATCATAGCAAATAAAACATTTAGGCCGAGTAGCACTAAGACATCTATAATATTGACCAAGATGTTTCTCTTATTCATTCTCTCCTTCTCTCCTGCTCCCTCCCTCTGCCTTGCCCTCTCTCCCTTTCTCTCCTTTTCTTCTCTCCCCACCACCTCCCAAACTCATAAGAACAGACCACCAATCAGTGGCCTCATTAAAAGAGAACAAAATGACTTTCTTATTAGACCTTAACCCAATGAAAATGTGTCCCATCATTCTTTGATGAACAATAATATAGTCTGTTTTTCTTGTTAAGTCCTTGGTTTTCAGTGAGTAAAAATGCATTCGTTAAGGAGTATGTCAACTTGAAGTCATATGATTTAAGTAATATTGAGAAGGGTCTGCATGCTCTGTGATGGCAGTTATAAAAAGCATTTGGAAAAGAAAGTTATAAAGATGTTAGACTTTGGTTATAATAAATAATCTCAACATATTCTTTCTGAAACATTTTTAGGACTATTATCTTTTGATGGTTATGAAAGCATGCAAAATCTATTTATTTATATTAACATAAAAATAAAAAAATTACAAATTTCTGGACACATAAAGAAAATGGATCTGTTGTCTGGCTGGAGAGGTACCACTATCTTGAGAAATCTGGGCTATCTTTGGTATATGCATGTGCCCATTTCATAGTTGTAGGAAAATGTTCACAGTATATTATATGCAATTTTCATTTATAATATAGTCTGGCTAATCATTTTTACAAATCCATGTGTAATGAAGTATAAACTAATTTAACTCATAATGTCAGTGCTCTGAATCTTTGTAGAATAAAATCATTTTTCTTATAAATTTTATGTAAGGTTGACATATCCTGTACAATTGATCATCTTTTTAGCTTTTTATTTATGGAAAATTTCAAACATATAAAAAAACTGACAAAATAAATCACAACATAGCTAATACCCTGGTACAGTATTAATCACTTTGTTTCATCTCTGCTTATATCCAGTTCCCCTTTCCAAATGGATTATTTTGAAGTAAATTTCCAACATTATATCCTTTTGTCTCTAAATATTTTCTCATGATCTCTAAAAGATAATGACTCAAATATAACCACAGTACTACAATATTTTACCCTGAATTTAAAAGTATATTTATATTGATACATATAGATACAATTATTTTTTTAACCATTTTAAAGCACTCAACATACCATAACTTATGTACTAAATCCCCAATAATAATTTCTCCCCAATCTTTATGCCAAAACAACCTTTAGTGAAAGTTAGAAATCTTCATATTTCACTAGACATTGCCAAATGCCTCTACAAACACCTTTCCAATTCATGTGCCTTCTGGTGGTAAATGAGACAACCCATTTGTCTTGATGTTGTCTAACAGTGATAGTAGCAGATGTTTTCATTCCTGAGAATTGAAGGGATCCAAAATGTTATGGTATTACAGCTTTCATTTGCATTCCCATTCTTGCTATTGAAATAAGTCACATTTTTCAATGGGTCATTTTAGTTTTCTAATAACTGAATTACCTATTCATATTTTTTTTCCTATTGTGTCATTTTTCTTTATCATTTTATTTATATCCTAGTTAAAAGCAGTGAAATAATGATATCAGTGTGTGGCTTGTCTCTTCACTATGTTTGTTTTTATGTGCTGAATAACATATAGAATTAACTTAAAATATTTTAGACTTTACCATATTTTCCTTTATGTTTAAATTTTTTCATAATGACTTATCTTTTATGTATTGTCTTTAACTACCATAATGACATAAAATATTATCTGAATAATTTTTTATTAAATGTTTCTTTTTTCAAATTTAGCAATTATTTTTTAATAAATTTTAATTTAATTTTTTGTATATTTTTTAAGTAAGAGTCCAGTATTTTTCCATACAGATGGCCAAAAATCCCAGTACCATTTTTTTCAATTCCTTCTCTCTAATATATAATACCACATGTATCATATGCTATATTCTCATGTGTGCATGGGACTGTCAAGAATCTATTTTGGCCCATTGGTCTATGTGTTGCATTCCTATTTAAGTATTACAATAGTCAATTCCTGGTATTTTATAAAGTCTTGAATCTTGTAAGGCAAATCATTCTATATACTCTTTATTCTCTTCCTTTGAAACTGTTATTACTATTTAATGCCCATCACATTTTCATATAAATTTTAAAATCAGTTTTTAAGAAAAACTCTATGTTTATTGTGCTTACACATTTATTTTTAAAACACTCTATAGTGACTACTGTGTTCTAAACTTTGTTCTAAGTTCTAAGTGTTTCCAACATTAACCTATATGATCTTTAAAACAATATAGAGGCAAAAATACTAATAACCCACACCCCTAAGGTCACATCGATAGTAAATGTGATATTAGGAAAGCTGGACCATAAACCCAGCAAGCTATATTTACATTGTGTTTATAGATTAATCTGTATAGTATGCCATCTTTCTGATCTAGGGGACATTTGTCCAACTCTTTAGCCACTATGCACATGTGGCTATTGAGCACTTGAAATGTGGTTAGTCTGAATTGAAATATGCTCTATGCGTAAAATACAAAACAGATTCAGATATATTTTTTAAAGTTTTCTAAAATATGTCATTAATATGTTTTATACTGATTTTATGTTGAAACCACAAGGCTATCAATGAATTTAGTTATATAAAATATTAAAATTAATTTCACCTGTTTTACTTTTTTAAAAAAGTCTATTAGAAAATTTAAAATTATACATGTGGCTCTCATATTTTTTATTGGATAGAACTGATACAAAGTATTCTCATTTTTGTCTATGGTATAGATCTCCATTTCTTTTGATTTTTCTCTTACATATTTTAAGACTGCTTATAATTGCTGTACACAATTTTCTGATCAGTTACAAATTTAATCACAAGTATTATAGATTTCTTGCTATTATAAATAACAATTTTTCTTAGAATTAAACTTTTGAATTGATCTTACCATTATTTTTTTAAATATCCATCTAAAATCCAGGAATTTGGTTACACTCTCTTATCAGGTTAATTTGTCTGTGGTTTCTCTTGAATTTCTTATTATCATCTTTAATTAATAAAAATATTATATTTATTATGATAAGGAATTACCTACTTCTTACAGTAAGAATAGAATATAGATTGATTATAGCAGACATCCTTGTATTCATTTTGATTTTAAAGAAAATGTTTCTAACCCTGTTTCATTATCCAGTATGATATTTGCTGTAGGCTTTTTATATAGGTACCCATTACAAAGTGAAGTATGCTTCCTTACAATATTGGTTTACTAAAATATTTTATGTACATTTAATATTATCAAATCATTTTTTTAATAATTTAAACTATATGTCTTATTCATATTGTAGTAAATAAATTTTCTATATTTAAACTTCCTTTACATTCTTATAATAAATATGTTCATGGTTTTTAAAAGCATATTTTTAGATTGCTGTGTATCTATACACATATGCCTATAAGCAGTTTAGTATTTTTGCACATACATTATCAAGTGAAATTTATTTATTTTTTTCTTATGTTGCCATTGTCTAATATACTACCATGGTTCTAGGCTCATAGAAAGAAATACTCAGGGTAAAATATGCCTTGAGATTGTCATGAATATTTTTTTAGAATAACATTTACTTAAAGATCCTGGTTCTTTCTGTTTTTCAAAAATAAATTTTGTTAGTTTATAATTTTTCATAGGAAAAAATTTCTTTCATCTCAATTATCAAATATATTGACATGAAATTGTGCGCAGTATTTTTTATGATTTTTTTAAAAGCCTCTATGTTTTTCATTATGTCCCTATTCCCCCCACCCCTCACATTTCTAATATTGTTAATGTGTGCCTTGGCCTTTTTTTTTTTTGTCAATTTTGCTAGAATTTATTCTATTTCACTAGACTTAACAAGAACCAATGTTAAATTCTCTTGATCTTCGCAATATGTACATATTTTTTTCACACAAAAACTATAACATTTATACTGTTATATACCGTACTTCATTTAAATTATATACTTTGGAGATCTTTTTTTTTTTTGGTAGCATGTCTTTTTATTTTTTAGTTTTTAATTAAATTTATTGGAGTAACATTGGTTAAAAATATTATGTGTTTCCAGTGTGCAGCTTTATAATGCCACATCTGTATACTCCATTGATGCTCACCACCCGAAGTCTGGTCATCTTTTATCACCATATATTTGACCCCCTTTACCCTATTTATCCTACCCCTGCTCCTCTTCCCCTCTGGGAAAGGGGGTAAAATATATGCAGGGGGAAGGAAAGGGATTGGAGATCTTTAAATGTCAATTCTTTTAAACTGTTTCATTATTATTTTAATTAAAGATGCACAATATATTATTTAATAAGTTTACTAGGAATGGCATTCTCACTGTTTACCAATTTTATTATATTATATTTTCAAATCAATAGTCTATAATACTTCCTCATTTTAACTATATACCTTTCATTTATTATTTTTTTATAGTTGTATTTTTAACCCCCCCCCCCCGCCCCCAACAAAGTGTTCCAAAATGGGAGTAGTATTGGATATCTTAGAACTGTTTCTTACTTTCATGGCCATCCATTAAGAATGATTTTGGCATGAGACTGTAACAAAGCTGGTTTCTGCCTCAGAATCATCTGAATAAAAGCAGACTCGAGTTTAGAGGCTACTATAATAAGCTAATGGTGACTTAGACAAGGATACTGATAATGGGAGGCATGAGAGGTGCTCAGTTTTGAAGGTAGAACCAATACAATTTGATTCAAGCACCTGAAAGACTGGAATGCCACATCTGTATACCACATCTGTATAATATGTCATTGAGATGGCATGAGCCATGGAAAGAACAGGTTGGTTGACAGGGAGGAGATATTAGGAAAAGAGTTTTTGACATCCATTCCAGGAATAACAATATACATTATTATTGGGAAAATTGTAATGGAATCTACCATATCAGAAAGTCAAGGAAAATATTATTACCCTTGATTTGACATAGAAAAACCATTTGATAAAACTCAGTATCTTTGCTGATAAAGGACCTTAGCAAAGAATAAATAAAGCTATGTATTTTTACGGTGGTAAAAAACATATAATTAAGTATATAATCTTAATCATTTTTAAGTATATAGTTCAGTAGTGTAAAGTATATTCACATTGTTGTGCAATAGATTTCTAAAACTTTTCATTTTGCAGCACTGAAGTTCTTTACCCACTAAATACTAATTCCCCCTCCCCCAGTTCTTGGCAATCACCTTTCTACTTTCTATAATTTTGACTACTTTCAATGCTTCATATAAGTGGAATCAGAAAATATTTGTCTTTTTATGAAAGCCTTATTTCATTTAGCATAATATCTGCATGTTTTATCCATGCTATAGCACGTGACAGGATTTTTTTCCTTTTTAAGGCTGCATAAATTTTTATTGTATGTATATGCCACATTTTTTTAAATCAATTAATCTTGAATTGCTTTCTCTTTTTGGATATTGTAAACGATGGAGGTGCAAATATGTCTTTAAGATCCTGCTTTCAATTCATTTGGATATGTATGCCTAACTGGGACTGCTGGCCCTTAATTTTTTAAAGAACTTCTATACCGTTTTCCATCACAGCCATACCACTTTACACTCCCACCAACAATGCAGGCCAGAAGCCTTCAATAAGGGCATAACTTAAAGCTTTCCCTCCAATGTACAGCTTTCCCACTCCTCTGTCTGCCTTTGAGTCTCTGCCAAATACAAGTGTGATGGCTGATTGCCTTGCTATAACAAACTCTGAATAATACTTTTTGCTTGTTCTCATTTGGGTGGTCTTCATTTATTTTCATACAGAATTGCTGAATCCAAAGTCTGCTCCTTAATAAACTTGTTTTTCTTTGCAACTTTATTGTTATCTAGTTTTATTTAAATATAAAAGATAAGGCAGAAACCTTATAAAAAATTAATTAAAAAGGGAGACATATCTTACCAAATATTCAAAAATATTCTTAAATTATAGTAATCCAAATGTTGGGACATTGTTTTAGAATAGTAAGTTAAATCAATAGACTAAGAAAAGAGTGCCCCAAAATGTTACTATATATTAAGACATTATTATATGGCAAAAACAAATAAACAAATATTTCAAATAATTGCTAAAGTGAAATTTTTTTCAACTATTTGAAATATATATATATATATATGCACATATTCTCAATATGAAAACAAATTATAGATTTGAACTTGAAAGTTTAACTAGTTATATAAAAATAAAGTATATAATCCAAAACAATGATACTATGTGTTTGAACTTTTATATTTCAAATTATTGTGTCAAACATGTAAAGCACTAACTCTTGAAAATAAAGGAAACATTGACAGAAAATACTAATATGGGCAGATGAACAGATTTTTCTCAGACCACAAAAGGTCAAGTAGATACACAGTAGTTGAAACAGAGAAGATATAAATAACATTTAAAAAATAACGTTATTTAATCAGCAAAGAAAAAATTTACCCTCTTTTAAAGTGTCCACTGCATACTTAAACACAACAAAAAAAAGTAAATAAAAATAAAAACAGAATTAAACCACAAAGGAAAATTCAGTAGAGAGAGCATAAAGCATAATCTCTGTACCCAAAGCATAATCTTATTAACTAAAAGAAAACATAAACAGAACAGTAACAATGATAAAAATCTCTGAAGTGTTTAAGAATTTTATACCATACTTCTAAATCCATTTTGGATTCCTTCCAGCCCTCCCCCCGCCAAAAAAAGGGGCTAAGACTGACTGCAATTAAGTAAAAGACCTACATATCATAACAAATGTGTAGATCCAAATGGCACTAGGAAGAAAATTTAGTCTTAAGTATTTTTACAGCCATTGTAAAAAGATAAATAACTTAAGCATTTAGCATAATATGTTAGATAAAGTACAATCTATCGTAGTTAAGGACAGAAAAGTTATGACTCCCAACAATATAATACTGCTCTCCCTTTTTGGATCTGCTTCTCATTTTGTATTTTACTCCAGACCTACTTACTCCCTCCTCTCAATTTTTCAGCCACACCTCATGGAATTTTCGAAAATGTTCTCCACCCTCCATTTCTTCTTTAATATCATCCTTCAAAGTCTAACTAAGTCTGCCTTCTTTCATGCATTATTCTTCGACAATAATCAGCTTATAATAAAGAAATAATATAGAATTTATAGCATGGACTTAATCCAGATTACATTTAAAAATCAATACTTAATTATGTTCTCTTATTATATGTATGGCATATCTTACTAAATTAGTAGCTCTTCCACAACCTTACCCTAATTATTATCCCAACACACGTTATAAAGTAATTGGCAAAGACTTTATTTTGGAAGGACCCCTAATACACATGTGACATGTCAATGATAATATTTTTCCAGAGAATTTATAATATTTTCCGATAAGAAATAGATTTTTGATCCCATTACTTAAGCTGACTTTGTTGCCTTCTGATGTTTCTTTGAGCACTTCTGTTATTACACAGGCTGTGATCTCCTTGTATTTATTTGCCACATTTCAGTATTTAACCTCTCAAATATCTTTGCCTTTAGCAAATATGACTTGTTCTAAAGAATTTCACTTATATTTAAAACAAAAGCTAGAATAGCCACCATTTGCAATTCAAAAAGTTCCTTTTTGTCCTCCACCATCCCCTCCTTCAGTCTTTCCAACCCTTCCCCCTCTCCTGATGGATAAAACATTCAGAATACAAAGCAAGTTTTAAAAGGCATTTCCCAATGAATATTTGGGGAAGAGCTATATTGCCATACTTACTCAAAAGATGATCTAGAGAATAAGAATATGCATTCAGAAAAAATCAGGAGGAAAGTTGGCATGACAGATAAGCACTTGCATTTTAATGTGCTGCTTGCCTAAACTAAGAACCGGCTGTTAATAATAAACTAGATAGATTGCCTGCTTGTCATATCAAAAGCTTTTAGTTTTATTCTTAAGATAAGGGGACAATACAGATTCTCCCTGTGATGGAGTCAAATTAAACTATGCTAAGGATCTTTAAATTGCAAAGCCTCAAAAAACAAAACAAAACAAACAAAAAAAACAAATGCAAGAGGAGAGAAAGGGACTCCCCCCAGAAGGAAAAGGACTATTGTAATAGGAAGAATATTTTAACCAGAGGGCCCACAAGTTATCTCAAAGGTCAGGAAGAAAGAGGGCAGGGAGAAGTGAACAAGTCTATAAAGAACTGGATGTGGACAAGTGGGATGAAAGTGATACAGGACATCACTTATAAAATTCTTAATCTTTTAACAGGAAATGAAACGGGACATTTCTTGCAGAGTTCTTATTCTTTTTAGTAAATCAAGTTAGGTTTTCTTCCCTCCTTTCTTTAAGAAAAAGGCCCTCACCCTCAAATCCAGATAAATAGCCTGAAACTGGTGACTCAGATCCTCTGGCTATTGATAAGGATCATCAGCCCATTGTTAAACAGAAATGGTGTTAAGCCAGGCCCTAGGCCCTTAGAGTCTGGGAGGGGAGGGCACATTAAGCCAAAGGTCTTTTTTACTTTTTAAGAAATATATTAACTAAGGCTGTTTCCCTTTACTCGCTTAATAGGAAATCAATAATAGAAATTAATTGATATATGATTTAAATAACAGTTTTGTATCTTCTTTTCCTTGTCTAGGGACTGAGGTGGCACTTCAGCAGGAAACCCAAGACCTTACCTTGACTAAGGCAGAAAGAGAAAGAGCTCCATGAAACCCCAATAAGCAGGGACTATGACCCCTCTCAGCAGGAAGAAGATACAAAAGAAGAGACCTCCTGTCCCTCAACATCCATACTAATAATAAGGGGATTTATGGCTCTTAGAAAAGAGTTAGGCAGGAAAGTTAGGGGGTTTGGGGTCTCCCTGCAGACATCGAGGTCATCCTATCCTAGAAGGAGTCCACCCTAATCCTCCCACAATTAAGCAAGGCAGAAGGCATTTTTAGGCTAAAAGTAACTCATACAAAGAAACAAGTAAGCAGAGAATTAGGTACCAGATTAAGCCAATCACTCGCACCTGGGCAATAAAGACCTCAAGGACCTTTAACTCATCTGCGCCTCATTATACCATCATTATAATGTGATGCATATGCCCAGAAGTTCATGAATATTATTATAACTAAATTCTGGGAATGAACATACACAGAAAGCAAATGATGAATCATTGAGTCCTGTCAATCTTAATTGTCAATCAAGAAAGCCCATCCCTTTAAGAAAAGTAACCACCCCCAGCAAGTAGGGGTAAAAACCCCAAAGGCTTTGTTACCAGGCCTTTTGAGCCACACTTCTCTTGCTTGGGCCCTCTTCCAAGAAAGTACACTTTATTAGAAGTGTACTTTTCCTTCTAATAAAGCTTTTTTGCTATATTTCGTTGTGTTGCTCAATTCTTCATTGGAGGCATCAAGAACCTGTACAACGCTCTGGGAGAGGATTCCCACTCTCTGGTAACAAAAGGACGATCCACAGTTGTTCAAGGAATGTTTACCTTAAGTCAGTTTACACTTGGCTGTATGCTGGGTTAGAGTCAGGATAGGTGAATTTCAGGAGTCTGAGAGAGGGAGATAAGCTGGACTAAAGTTTGGTCAAATTTAGATAGCAGGGATTTTGTCCTAATTACTTAGTTTGCACACATAATTCAGCTAATCATTTATGAGGCAAAAAATGGGAATTTGGGGAGTCTGACTTTCATGGGTAAAAAAAGGGAGAATCCGTAAATCTTATCTCAGTCATGTGGAAAGAATAGTTCCTTAGTTCCTTGCTTAAACTGTTTCTGGAACACAGAGGTGGGGGAATTTTTTTTCAACCTTTATTATATTCTAGGATCACAAGACTTGAGTAAAGTTCAATATTGTCAAACATATTAATATGGGAGTTACCTGACAATTCTGAATATATAAATGGCCAGCCCATATATAATAATAAAAGTGACTCACAACCTCTACAGCAAACCAGCCAGGAAGACAAACCACGAACTGTAGTAATTGGCCCAGAATTTTGTGAATGACTGCCAGTTTTCCTATTTTCTTGATGTTCACTCCGGGTCTCAACTCAGGACCAACCAGAGAAAGCCAATTAATCTCCCCAAACCAATCACAGAGGACACTGTATCTCTAGCTTCCCCAAAGCAACAATCTCTAGAGCATTTCACAAATTTTTCCCACTCCCCTATCTTTGAGTGTCTCCACCAAATGCAAGTGATAAACTGATGCCTTTGCTCTCACAAGCTCTGAATAAATTGCCTCCGATTCTTCTTACTTGGATGATTTTTATTTATTTCCATAAATAGGAGGCTCCACTGAGACTGGTCTGTACTGCCCATTAACGCAGACCCCAGCCTTCAACCACATGAAATATCCACAAAGGACCCTTGTGCCTTGCTGCTCATGACCTTGTGGGTCCACACCAATGTGGTAAGTCAGCTCTAAATCTAAACTCAGCATTGCTTTGAGTTTTCCTGCTCTTTAGTCTCAGTTTCTTACCCTAGTTTTGTTATTAGTTCCCACTGATAGTTGCTTTTGAAATAACAGGTCATCTTTTCAACCTTTGTAGCCTGTTTTTGTGCTTCTGTTTTGTGTTGAGCTGTCTAAAAGTGTTACTGGAGAGTGGGGTTCCTCTCTTGATGTGTTGTATAGGTTCTTGAAGACTCAAACAAAGAATTGTGCAAAGACACTGAAATACAGCAGAAAAGAATAGCTTTATTAGAAGAGAGAGTACACTTCCAGACATGGAAGAGGGCCCGAGCAAGAGAAGTGTGGCTAAAAAGCCTGGTAAAGCCTTTGGGGTTTTATCCCTATTTGCTGTGGGTGTTTACTTTTCTTAGAGCAGTGGGCTTTTTTGATTGATACCTAAGATTGACAGGACTCAGTGATTCATCATTTGCTTTCTACGCATGTTCATTCCCAGAATTCAGTTGGTTATAATGATATTAATGAACTTCTGGGCATATGCTTATTATGATGGTATAATGAAGCTCAGGTGAGTTGAAGGTCATTGGGTCTTCTTTGCATGGATGTGGACTGGCTGAAACTAATATCTAATTATCTGCTTGCTTCCTTGTTTTGAGTTACTTTTAGCCAAAATGCCTTCTGGCTTCTTTAATTATGGGAGGACTAGGGTGGAATCCTTTCTAGAATAGGATGACCTCAGCTTTTTATGCAGGTGTACAGAAACCCCCTATCTAACTCTCATGCCTAAATCTTTTCTAAGAGCATGAACCCTGTTTTTATTAGTATGGATGTTGAGGGACAGGAGGTCTCTTCTTCTTCTGTATCTGTTTCCTTCTTAGGAGGGTCACAGTCCCTACCTATTGGGGTTTCCTGGAGCTCTTTCCCTTTTTGCATTAGTCAGGGTGGGGTCTTGGGTTTCCTGCTGAAGTGCCACCTCAGTCCCTAGACAAAAAAAGATACCAAACTGTTATTTAAATCATATATCTACTTACATTTCTATTATTGATTTGTCTATCAAGTGGGTAAAGGAAATCAGGCTTGGTAAATATTTTTATTAAAAGAAAGAAAAAAACTTGGGTTAAAGGTTCCCTCCCTTCTGGGATTCTCAGGGCCTTGATTTGGCCTAAAGCCATTCCTGTCTTACAATGAGCCAAGGAAAATGCTGTTTAAATGATCATTAACAATAGCCAAAAGACCCGAGTCATCAGTTTCAAGGTAATTATCTAAGTTTCAGGGAAATGGTCTTTCTCCAAAAAAAGGAGGAAAGAAAAGACTTAACTAGATTTACAAAAAGAGTAAGAATTTTGCAAGTGATGGCCCATATCAAGTGTTGATGGTCATGAGGAGAATCACAGGATAGAACACAGGCATAGGCTCTATAAACCTGTGTGTGGTTCGAGCTGGTCTCAGAAACTGTTTTTTAAAAGCAGTTATTTGTTATTCACTTTTCTTTCAGATTAGATTTTTTATGTGTAAAAATAGCAATTTTGAATACTTAAACATGAAGAGAAATGATTTAGCTTTATATATTGTAACAAAATTTTATAGATTAAAAATGTCTTCTTAAAATTAGGCAAAATTGAAACAAAAGAATCTCCTTTTTTTTACCTTTCTATTATGGACATATAGGAATATTTTAATTCTTATATGTCATTTCTACCCAAAAATCTTGAAGATTATGTGGACAACTGCTTGTTTATTTTGAGATAAGAAATTGTCAGCAGCCTTATATTCTAGATATCCTTTAAAATAACACCTCCTCCTTTTTTTCTTGTGTCATATAACTTAAAGCCACACACACAAACAACAGCCTTGATTCTCACCATTACTGCTCCATTCCTTTCAGTTTGACAAAGGTTTTGGTTATATCCCAATTAAAATGAAAATTTTTTTAGAAAGAATCAAAATCAAACATAATCAGGGTTGAAGCCCATGACAGAAGCTTATTATGTCTTGGTAGATTCAAATACATCACATACCACCAGCTTGATACTTTCACTGAATGAGAAGTGGATGAGAAGTGGTCAAATTGGCAAAAACAAAAAAAAGGGGGGGCTGGGGAAGCTGGGATATTTGAGTTCTTTGACCTTTCTCATGCTTTTGGAGTTTAGTGAAATTATTAATGTTATCTTTCTGCCAACAAATTCCTTGTGGTCAGGGGCCACCCAAGGAACATTACTCAGTGGGCATTTTCCCTGTGCTTCTGGATTCTTAGCCCCTATGCATTGTAGGTTTTGTTGTTGTTGTTGTTGTTATGCCGTTATGCTGTTGTTATTATGGTTTTAATTCATTTCATCCTCTCTCTCACCATCCTTATCCAGATGCCTGGGTGTCTTCCTCAGTCATAATCCATTAGGTCTTGTCATCCTTCAATATCCCATTTAAGTTGGCAAGTAGAGAATGTTTTCATCATTAATGCATAAAACACACTGGTGCTTGGTAGTGGCCGCAATAACAAATGAGTGTTTGACGCCTGAGAAATTTGAACAGGAACAGTTCATTTACATTAACAAATGACAGACTACAAAATTCTAATTTAGCGTAACCAGGACTAGGAAATCCGAAAAGGAAGGAGAGAAATAGCTTGGGGGAGAATAATGAGAGAGTCTTCATTCAGTGGGAAGTTAAGCGGGGCCTGAATTAGTAATGTTAAACACACTGGATAATTATGCATTAAAGGTAAATCAATAAAGTGGCAGAAAGCAAATAACATGGTGAGTGCTGGTAGGATAATAGTTATTTTTCTGGGCCATTTAAGTGCAATGCAGGCTGAGGGAAGGGATATTTGCAAATTTAGAAGGGTTTCTAATTTTTAGATTATTTTTAATGTCCTTTCATGTTTTTTCTTCTCAGAACTAAGTGATGATTTTTATTTTGCAACAGAAATTAGATGAGATTACGAATTACAATTGCACATCTAAGACATTCCTCTTATTCAAGGACCTGTGTAAATTCCTTTTCCATGAAAACTCTTTCATTCTACACATTTATTTTGTGGAAATTGTGTATATACAGGGTCATAAAAGTGACTGGTAAAATACAAGTGTACTCTGTGTCCAGAGACTCTTCTCTTACTTAAAACAATCCAGGGAAATAGGTATTGTTTTTATCCCCCATTGTACAGATGTGAAAATTGTGGTATTCAGAGGCTAAGTATTATATATGGTCTCAAAAAGGCTGCAGAGAATTGAGCAAGGATTGCCACTTGTTTATTTTGTACTCAATACATCTTAAATGAGTGAAGACTCTGCTGCTAGCATTTGGTCTGGGCACTGAGAGGTAACAATGGGGTGAGAGTGATTTCAGTTTGCTAACTACCCCAGCACAATTTAGTCTCCCCATGCCGTCAGGCAGAATGTAGCGTTAAGAGCACAAAGTCTGGAGCTCGACTGTTTAGAAGTAAAATTGCATATTTGCTATGTGAGTCAGGGAAGGTTTACTTTCTCTGTGTCTCAGTTTTCTCAGCTGTAAAATGAGGTAATATCGGTGACTGCCTAATAGGGTTGTTGTGAGGATTAAATTTGTTAATTATATTGAATAATTACAAACAAGTATTTATACAAGTATTTATACATGTCTGCTATTATGTTTTTCATAACTACACTTAATAGGAAACACGTTGGCAATTGATTATGCATCTAAATTAATATTTTATATACTCTTACACATACAGCCTTGTGTAATGTCTAAGACTTTTAAGTGCTAGAGAAACAGGTTGAATCTTCTATTTCTCAGTCCTTCAAAAATGTGACAATAAAAAAATTTCTAGGCACTTTTAAAGTGGAATTGACTATATGTATTTTATATTTAAGAACATTAATAATTGAAATGTCCAATGTCACATATACCAGAGATCAGCAAAGGGAGAAGAATTTGGCAAGAAAAGATTAAGTCAGAGTAACAAATAACATAAAACAAAATGATTTGAATTTGCCTATCATCTTTGCTACTTCCCAGCCACAGTATTTAGAGCATCTGTTCTAATTCTCTTGCTTGCATATAGTGATAATAATGCAAAATTAACAAGACTATTGTAAAGACTGAATTTTATACATAAGCTCTGGTATTGATAAATGTTAGCTATTATTTGCTGTGATTTGGGCTACATTTAAATTTACACAGATTGGACAGTTGGGTGGTGTAGGCAAGAAAAAATAATTTTCCGCTACCTGTCTGAGTTTCTAGCTGAGACTCCTATAATAAAAGACAGATTAACAGAATAAAAACAAACAGAAGTTTATTAATATGTGTACCTCATATACTCAGGATAAAATGAGTAACTAACTACCTGAGATGGCTTAGAATTCAAACTTAAATATCATCTTAATAAGGAAAGGGAAGAAAGGATATAAGTGTCCTCAAGGAGACTAAATAATTACTAGAAAAAATGAATGGGAAAACGGGAAATATGATTGTGAGAAAGTGTGCCTGAGTATGGTATTACAACTTCTAGTCTTCTCTTTTGTAATGATACCCAGTCTTCCCTGGATGATCTAACTTCTGGAGAGGGGATTTATGACAATTGAGTTCCCTTTGGAGGACCTATCTTTAGGCAGATGATGGGATTTCAGTGAAAGCCTCTTTCTGTATTTGCTGTTCAAGTGCCTGCAGCTTAAAGTAATCACTATATTATAGTTGCATATTTTGCAGTGAGTGGCATGTTCTACTACCCTTCAACTAGAAGAAATGCTTACCTTTCTTCTAGCTTTCATCTTGAAATTTATGTCACTGATATCCTTTGTGAATTTTATCTGAACATGTTTACTTACGGGAAACCATTAAGAGGTAACTACTCATGTATAAGAATACACGCTCCAGCATCACTTATTCTGTGTCTTGTTAGGAATCACTGGCCCATTTACTTTGCATGTCTGTCTCCTTTATATTGAAGTAAACTGATCTTTATCTTTTTTGTTCATTCTAGCTCTTCATCTTTCCTAGAGGAAAATATTTCCTGGTATAATGAACAATAAGATGATATGTGAAAGATAAGTATCACTTAACTAGTTAAAATAAAAATGAAAAAATTAACAAATGTGCCAAAGGCCTTTTTAAGACAAAATTATAAGAGTATCTGAAAGTCAGTCAAGGCAACTGGAAAGATAAATGGCACCATAGTTCAAGATTAGACTGGTTAGACTACATCAAATTTTTTAATGTAAATAATGTTGTATGACACAATGACGTAAAGTGATAAATTGAATAAGAAAAAATCTAAAAATATTTGCAGCCATTTTGATAGGCAAAGGGTTAATATCCTTACTATTGACAGAGTTCATCTAGGAATGTTACATTTTTTCATTAATGCCATTTTTTCAGATTATTTAATGTTTTTAAATAAAGCCTTATGTTTTCTTCACATGGGTCCTGTATTTTTTCTTTTTAATATATTCTTAAGGATTTTATAGTTTTTGTAGCTACTTCTCAATAGATTTTTTTTTGAAATTTTCATTTCTAGGTGAGTATTTTATACTGTGATAACAATAAATTATTAATTTTTTGTACATTTATATTATATCCAATAACACTAACCTCAGAAATTCTAATAGCTTTTTAAATCATCAAGCTTTACAAGTATATAATTTTAAACTTAAATAAATATAGTTACTTATGTATAGCAATATTTGTACTATTTATTTTTTATTGCTCTTACTCTTTGAATATTAAAAAGTTTTAAAATTGAATTAAATTTTTCTAAAATTTATATGAAAAATAAATGCCAAATGATAGCCTACATTACATTAAAAATAAGAATTCCAAGGGAAATTTTACTATCCTGGATATTAGTAAAGTCACTATAATAAAATCAATTTGACACTGGTTAGGAGTATAAAAACGAAAATAAATATAGAATATCCAGATTGCATACCTCTGGTAACAAAGAACAAGGTTATTAACCTAAAACCTACCATTGATATCAAGTAGAAAATCTATTCAGAATATGAAGTTGTTAAATAAAGACAATACAATGATGACTAGAAGTTAACATCCAAAAGCAGGTGATACAGAGAAGATAGCTTGACATTTAGGGTTACTTTTGCACTAGAAGCATTTTATTAAATCTTGATTTGGTTAAAAGGCTAAGATGATTATTAGAGCTTTTAGAAACTTCTTAGAGTTTGGGTGACAAAAGAGTGCATGTCTGCCAAGGAGAACAACAAGCCTTGATAAAAACACATTTTGTGTCCAGATCTTAAAGGGTTCAGCCTACCAAAAAATATAAACCAGAAGTGCATTGCTATCCAAGGACGGAAGACCAGCTCTGAATCATTTCACAATCCATAAAATTGTAATACGGTGCATTTGGCTTCTTGCCTAAAACAAACATCTTTTCTGGAGTAAGGTAACAACATGATACTTTAATATATTTCCATATTTTTATTTCGTCATTGTTTTCAAGTATGATGTCTACTACATAAGAAAATAACCAGACTCATGAAAAAACAACACAATTTAAAGAAGAGTAACAAATGTAGTTATCAGATGCATATGTGTTTGGTTAGATAAAAGACAAGCTAGATTTTGGTAGAAAACTAGAAAATATAAGAACTAAATAGAAATTACCTAACTGAAAAACATAAAAACTGACGTTATAAACTAACTGGATATACCTAATAAATTACAGCTGAAAGGCTGTTAGGGAATCTGAAAGTAGGTCAGAATAAAAGAGAAAATAAAACAGGAAGTATAAAGAGACTAAAAGAAGGTAATACAGACGATAAGAGAATGACGTAGATGATACAGTTATGAATTTAGTTCCAGAAAGAGTGGGCGGGGTGGGGGGAAACAGGGCTAAAGCAAACCTTAAAGAGAGGAAGGGATGGAGGAAAGGGAAAGAAAATATTAACAGAAAAATCTTAAATGGTTTATTACCTTCAAAGGAACAACAATTAGAATTACAACTAACTCATTTAAAGAAAGAGTTTAAATCAGAAGACAATGAAATGTCCTTTAAAAAGACCCTTAAGAAAATGATAAACTAGAATTCTATGCACAAAAAAAATCCTTAATATTAAAAGTAAAAAGAAAAAGAAACTGTCACAATTCAATAAACTAAGAGTTTCTGCCACTAGCAGGAATGCACTAAAGGAAAAATTTCTTTAGACATAATTAAAATAATTTCAGAGAGAAATTCAGTTTTTTAATGATTTCCATATATTGTATTGTGTAGAACAAAGAATGAATATTACATATTCTTTAGTGAAATACAGAAGAAAAATTGTTCCTCTTCCACTCCTCACAAAACAAATTATGAAAAGAAATAATGGGAAAACATTTAAATCATAAATATGTTACTTCTGAAATTAAGATGAACATTTTTACTGAAAGAATGAGAAGAAAACCCTAGATTTAAAACAGAAATATATGATTGATTAAATAAATTTAGTATGATTTTATATAGATCATAAATTAAGGGAACTATAGAATTTAATAATATGCAGATTTTATAGTTTACCTACTGATTAATTTTATTAGAAGGAATACAGTTTTGGAAGGAAGGGTAATGTTTTTTAGTCAATCTCAAAGTATCGTGTGTCTAAACCAAATTTTACATGGAAGGACAAAATCAATGAAGAAGCCATTCTTGAGCTGTTGGTTAGCTTAAGGTTTAGGCGATGGAAAAGTGATCAGTAATCGGAATAAGGCAGAGTAGTAGTTCATGCACAAAAGATTATTTTGAGTAAAAAACTAAGAGCAGTACTGATAAAAATGAATTATACCTGCATTCCTTTAGAAGTTATGTAAAGATACATCAAGTTCTTTATGTTTAGATCTAGAGTTCTTACTCTCCTTCAGTTGGTCAGGTATTCTGCCGTTCTTCCAAAACTTCCCTCACTCATTCTGATGCCAGACTAAGATATTTTGACTTCTCTGGAGATTATTTCTACTTTTGTTCATAATGATTTTTTCTTATAATTTTATTTTAGAGTTCAGTAAGGCATTGACTATATTTAATCTTTCCTTTTTTCCCATCCCCAACCAATATATATATATACTACTGCCACATGTATTTTATGTGACTTTAAATTCTGGATCATCTTATTGTATCTTCACATGCAAATGAGGCACTACAATAAACTCACTAAACCCTTCAGTACATAGGATTGATCTTAGTACTAATGATCATATATTTATTAATTCCCAGCCCTAGGAAATTAACATCATCTCTTTATTGGCTTGATCTTTCTATCTGGCAAGAGTGAGCAGTGATGATGAAGAGGAATTAGAAAGTTATGCCTAGATTTAGACAACCTATGACCACTATTAGGAACACTTTTTAAGAATATACTAGATTAATATATTACACTTAATGCTCTCCTGAATTTCTACCAGTAATAACATGATTACACTGTGGTCATCCCTCCTACATTATCCTGAGTGATTCTCATTTATCATAAAATTTAATAAAGGCAGAGTCACTGTCTCATTATTAATATTAGCCATAGGCTGCTTCTAATACACATATTTTCTGCCAAATTTCTCAGCCAAAAATGAATAATGTGTACAGTCTTTAGTTACTAAATTAATTAAGTTGATAATTTCAGTTTAATCACAAGGATACTTGCTCCAATGTTAACTGATTTACTAAATTTCAGTTGTTAATGACCCAGGGAAAAAGCTTTGATGTATTGGAATTTCTGCATAATTAAATTGCAAATAGATTTCTAAATTGTCATAGGAGATATAGCATTTTAAATAATCTTAAATATTAAAATTAAGACTCATATAGTCTCATAAATTGCTTATTTATGTTTATGTGGGTTTATGTCTGTATGTGTGTATTCTCTTCTTTTGAACGCTGGATAAAATTGTGAAAAGAGAACATTTTATCTCTAGGGCTCTTCTCCCAAGACTTATTCAAAGACTTATTTTCCTCTTTGCTTTCTGGAGATATTCTGATAACCATCAGAGAGATAGTCATTCCAGGATCCTTTTCTCCAAGGAATTTTTACTTAATTCTTACCCCGTTTACTTAAATATAAATTATATCCTGGTAAAGGAATATTATTGGTCTTGTTGAAAAGTGTTTTAGAGATGAGAAGGATAAAAAGATGAAAAAAGGGAGAAGATAAGAGGAGCAAGTGAAAAGAGAATGTCTCATGGTGTTCGTTCAGTCAAGAGTTGGAAAGAAAGAAATGAGAAATATTCAAGGAGCACTTGGCAGCTTAATCAAGGTGTCAAATTTGTGGGAAAGGTGGTGACAAGTTTCTGTAGAAAGGTATATGTCCTCTTTTCTTCATCACACACAAAAAAGAAAGCAAAGTGAGCAACAAAAATGAACATCTTTAAAAGGACAGATGCCTTGAAAATTATTGGAGAGACTTACTCAAGTAATTAGTGTAAGATGCTGAAATAATATATAATTTTAAGCAGACTATTATATGTTTATTCTTCATAGCAAAAACCATTCTGTTTTACCTTATACATTTTATACATTTTAAATTTATTCATTCAACATACAATAAATGTAACCATGTGTTATTAAATGTACTTTGAAGGAGATAATTTATTTTTTTAATTAATACGCTCAATTTTTTTTAGCAGTTTTAGGTTTATAGAAAAGTTGAACAGAAAATACAGAGTTCTCCACTTCCCCTATTATTAACATCTTATGTTAGAGTGGTGCATTTGTTATAATTACTGACCCAATATCAACATATTATTATGTTGATAAACTAAAGTCCATAGTTTATATTAAGGTTCATTCTTTTGTTGTACATTCGATAGTTTTGGCATATGTTATGACATGTACTAAGTATTATGAAATCCTACCAATAGCTTCACTGCCCTAAAAAAAACACTGTGCTCCACTTGTCTCTCCATTCTCTCCCTGTGAACCCCTGACAACCTCAGATCTTTCTGCTGTCTCTTTAGCTTTGCCTTTGTGATAATGTCACATGCAGTTCATGTACATCATACATTATGTAGCCTTTTCAGATTGTCTTCTTTCACTTAGCAATATTTATTTGATTTTTATCGATGTCTTTTCATGGCTTGATAATTCATTTCTTTTTAGCATTAATTTATACTTCATTGTATGAATGTATAACACTTTATCCTTTCATCTATTGAAAGACATTGCATTAATTTTTTTAGGGTTGTTATAACAAATATTACAGACTGGGTGACTCAATCAAAAACTCTGGAAGCCGGAAGTTGCCTGGTTTCAGTTATTTACTGTTGCTTCTTTCTTCAGCTTGCAAATGGCCAGCTTCTTACTGTCCTCACATGGTTTTTCTCTGTGCATGCACATCCCTGTTGTCCCTTTGTGTATTTTATCCCTTTGTAAGGATATCATTCAGATTGGATTAGAGCCCACCTAAAGGCCTCTTTTTAACTTATAACCTATTTAAAGGTCCTATCTCCAGATAGTCACATTCTGACCTATTACAGGTTAGGGCTTCAAAATATCAATTTTAAAGGAACACAATTCAGCCTATAACGGACATCTTATTTGCTTCCAAGTTTTGGCATTTATGAATTAAGCTGCTATAAACATTTGTGTTCAAGCTTTGTATGCATATATATTTTCAACTCATTTGGATAAATAACTAGGAACACAATTACTGATCATATGGCAAGATTATGTTTCGTTTCACAAGAAACGAAAATTGGCATCTGCCAATTTTTGCACAGATGCATATGCAGAGGACACAGATATCTATTAACAGTCTGTGCCTGTAACTGTGTGCTTGTCTTTAAACAAACAGTAGGGTTCAATCCAAGCTATACTGTGAATACTGGCATTTACATTAGAACATACCCTAACAACCTTGTCTGTGTCTCCCTTTACTTTTCAAAGGCTTTTATTTTGAAATAGTTCTAGATTCACAGGAACTTGCAAAGATCATTATAGAGGATATGCCATGTAATTTACACCCCAATTAGTTATGAAGGGAATTAGAGTTTGCCACCCCCAAAATATGCCTTTGGGGATATTATTTTAAGCTGATTATTTTTAAGAAACAAAATACTTGAAAAGAAACTTTGACCTTCTCCCTTACCTGTCTAAAGGAATTCAGATAGAAAAACCTACTTAAAGGAAAGGAGCTGACAACACAGTATCATAATATAAAACTAAGGGTGGCAGACAGAGAGGAAGTTGCAAAATCTGTTGGACTCCTTTCCCCCTATCCCATTGTTTCTTGTCTCCCAACACTAAAGTTTGCTCTTTCTCCTGTACCTATTAATTGCCCACTTTCCCTTTGAAATCCCAGACTCCTTTCCTCCTTTCCTCAGTTCATAGAATGTAGCGAGAAGATGCTATCAACAAAACTGTGTCTACTCAAAATTCTTATTTGCATCCTTAACCTCCAGTATGATTGTGTTTGGAGTGAAGAAGTGATTAATGTTATATGAAGTCACCAATAGGATTAGTGTCATAAGAGGAGACACCCTCTCTTCCTCCACTCTCTGAGGATACAGCAAGATGGAAGTCACCTGCAAACCAGGAATAGAGCCCTCACTAGAAAGTGAACTGGCCAGTATCTTGATCTTTGACTTTCTAGCTCCCAGAATTGTGAGACAATAAATTTCTGTTTTTTAAGCCAGACAGTCTATGGTATTTTGTTATGGCAGTCTCAGGTGACTAAGAGAGAAGGAAGTAAAGTGCTCCTCCTTTTACTTTTTTAGTCTCATTACTAAGTTCTAAATGTATAATGATGAAACTAAAATAGAGCTAAACTTCAGTATCCAAACATCAGTGTTTCAAATTTTTTCCTGCACCATAGTGAAAAATAGGTCAGATCAAAATTCTGAAAAATCTTGAAAAGCAGAGTTACATGCAACCCATTAAAAAATGGATAGTTCTGCTGGGCATAGTTAATCTGTGTGGCCTGTTTTCTGTACATCAATAGACCAACAATAGCAACTATGAGCCCCTCTTATATACTAGGCACTGTCTTTATCTCTTCATTTTCTGTAGGGTATTTTTTGTAATATTTAGTTGCCTATTATACATCTCTACTCCTTATTATTGTAAACTATGCCATTCTGTGTTTTCATTTCTTTCTACAGAGGCCAAAAGGAAAGGACTGTTCTGTCCTTGCTCTTATCAGGCAGGATATGAATACATGACTCAGTCTTATGCCTTTGATGTTCTTGCAAAGGGCTTTGAATACAAAGTTAAAAGATAATTGGTCTTTATATACAGCAGTAGTGGTATTGGTCATGTTTTGGAACTGAAAATGTACTACTGAAAGGATAGAAGTATTTTGGTCAGATTATTCACACTGAAAGAGAGTTGCTGTGTTTTTTATTCTTGTCTGTTAGAGCTATCATCTTAGATTCTTATCTTCATCCAAGTTTAGTCTTCCACTTTTGTTGAATTCTATGAACCCTAATTATCCTTTCACTTGATTTATTTCTCTTTTATTTATTCTCTTTTTAACCCTTAAGATAAGCAGATTTATTTATGTCACTTGCAACCAAGAAACCTAAGAGATACAGAAATCAGTGTTAAGAAAGGCTTATTGATATCATATTTGTAAGGAAAGTGTGAAGGGCCTAATACTTGCTTTCTTGACTGGCTGGAATAAAAGATAGTGTGTGTTTTATTAAATATTTCAGGATGGGAATCAAATCTCAAAATATGCGGTGTAAAAAGATTTGTCTGAAAAATCTGTTGTATTCATATGGAATCAAAGTTCCATTGAGGATAAGGCTTTGGATGCTGGTGACTTGAATAGTAGAATAAGCATGAGGAATTCAATTATTCCAGCATGAAACAGCTGCTTCTAGATGAAAATAAAAGAAAAAAATCAAACCTAAGTTCCTCAGCTGTCTAAGCAAATAGTATAAAATATTATAAAATAACATAAAATACTTTTTATAAAATTTTTACTTGTGATGGTTAATTTTATGTGATAACATGACTAGCCTAAGTCCAGATTGTTGGTAAAATGTTATTTTTTGGGTATATCTATGAGGGTGTCTCTGGATGAGATTAGCATTTAAATCAGTAAACTGAGTAAAGAAGGTTGATCTAACCGATGCGGGTTAGTATCAACCAATTTGTTAGGAGCCCAAATAGAACAAAAAGCAGAGAAAGGACATATTTACTCTTTATTTGAGCTGAGACATTCAGACTGGGACTGAGATTGATGCCATTAACACCTCCCACCACCCCGATTCTCGGGCCTTTGGATTCAAATTGGGACTTACTATCAGCTCCCCTGTTTCTAAAGGCCTGAATTATGCCATTAACTTTCCCACTTCTCTAGCTTGCAGCTGGCAGATTGTAGGACTTCTTGGCCTCCATAATTGTGTGAGTCAATGCCTATAATAAATGTCCTCTTATATATCTATGTAGTTTTCTCTCTCTATATATCATATTGGTTCTGTTTTTCTGGAAAATCATGGCTAATATAGAAATTGAGGGTAATGATTAGAATTGTCTAGTATGTGGATATATTTAAAGACTATTATTTCATCAGTGGGTTACTAGAAACAAAATAGAAGAGCAGCCTACTAAGGTTCTCTTCAATTTTTAGGCTTCTAACTTATTTTTTAAACCTGAATCAGTTCACAATTCCAGAATTCTTTGAAGGAAGATGAGTATATGTATTCTTAAAAAAAAGACAATGTAACACCACCAAAATTTGTACTCTAAAGTGTTTTCCTACCCTTTAACAAGATGCTTAGGCTAAAAGGATTTGAGAAAAGAATTAAATCATCACAAATCTCAGGATATTAGGGTCCTGGCTCTGAGAACACTAGTTCTTATATACAATACAATTAGTAGGCTTACTAAACTGAGTTGTTGACAACATGCACATGTAGAAATGGATAAACATGAACCACTGGAACTTCATTGCTACCAAAATAGTATCACCTGGAGGGAATATCAAAACTGAATGCAACTGTTGAGACTTATAAGATATAGGGGAGATAATTCCTGTACATCCTCATTACATCTTCATGTGGCCAGATAGAAAAGACACATGTGGCATTGAAGAATAGCAATGGATTACATGATAAACACCAATAGCAAAAGTGGATTTCTTACAAGAGCAAAATTGCTTTGCCCTTAGCATTAGGTGACAAATGTTTTGTCATTAGTCTGATAAATAGAAACCAGAAGAAGCAGTTAATTTGCACCTGGCAAGTATAATATTTCACTCTTACCAACGTGCTTTAGTATTCCTCATACAATTGGGTAAAGAGATTGAAAAAGAAGGGCATTGTGTCAAGTAGGGTGATTGATTTTGACTATCAAGAAAAAAACAGGCTTCTGAAACACAACAGTGCCAGGGAAAACATATGAATAGAACTTAGTGGATCTACTACAGGGTCTAGTAACAAAAGTTAATAAAGGAGTGACTGGTAAAGCTAATCTACATTGTTACTAGTTAGGTGTGAGGGCATATATGGAATAGCAATGACTAGAAGGAAACTCCAGGTAGACTTCAGGTGAGCTAATAAAGAGTCTATTTCTCAATCTCAGTGTTGGTTTGTAGGTTTGATTTATTTACAGAGCTACTGTGCATTACACGTTACTGAAAATGTTTTGTTTAAGCAAATAGAAGACTCAGCAACCTAATGTAGGCAAGAGCATATCCCTTATAAGTACAGGTTTTTGTCACAGCATTGATTAACTGCTCCTGATCAGCTGAGGTGATACAAGCAAGGAGTCATCAGATGTGAATCTGGGCAATATAAATAGGAGTATCATAATACTAGTGATGCCATTTTGCCATAGAGTCACAGAAACAAAGACTGAATTGTCCCTTGCAGTCCCCGCTTTTCATTCTCACATTTATTTATTTATTCATAGTGATTCTGCCCTGCTTTCCTATCATTTTTGGTCACTACATTTTTTTATATTATTAGTTATTAGTTATATTGATCCTTTAGTCAATATTTTGCAAAATATTAGAAGAGGATTAAAATCGATGTATATGTCCTATCTCCAAATCTTGAATTTAAGAATTGAGTGGGGTAATGTGTAATTTCTTCCCTTTGAAGAGGCATAGAGTATTTTTTTTTGGCCGTAAGAGGGATAGCAACTGGAGGAGGAAGTAATCTTGTGTGCATAGGGGAGGAAAAGTACCTGCAGATGATAAACAGGCAAACCGATTTTAACAGCCATTTGCCATTTTTCACTGAATAGAATTTAATCTCTTCTATTTGTGAAAAATCCTCAACTATGTTTAATATTTGTGGAAATGAGAGTCTGACTAACTACTAAAAAAGCTGAAAATAAGTACTTGACCTCTCTTCCACTCTTGGAAAAATGGTGAGGAAACATGGTTAGGGCACAGGTAATCAGATGTTCCTACCTGAGACTGAATCTGTAACAGAAAGCAAATGAGAAGGTTAGATTTTATCTATGTGAAGGCTGAGGGAGAGGAGTGCCGGGTGACTGCTCACAATGGGGGCATTTTGGTCACATAGTTCCTGGGGCGTTCTGTGCTTTCTGCTTCTTGTCCTTCCAAGGTTTGCCTCAGATATGGTCTATCAAGTCTGCTACTATAGGTGTTAGTTATTGCTATGAGTATCTTACATATTTTTTCCAATCTATGTCTTTTATTGCTTATAATAACTAGAGTCAGTTTCTGAGGCCCACAACCAAAAACCTTGACCAATATCCATGCTTTTTCTAAACTGATTCTTATAACAAGCTTGGGAGGCAGATATTGCTATCTACAAAATATACAGATGAGGAATTGAGTTTTGCAGAGTTTAATGGACTTACTCAATGTTTTATATTTCTCAAAAGAGGCAGGCAAGAAATTTTAGCTTCATAAGTTCAGTTCTCCTTTTTAACTACTAAGTAAGACCACTTCTTAAGAGTAGGAAGTCCTGTTTGGTTCTTCATATTGGACAATCAAAAACCTAGGAAGAAGTCAAGTGAACATTCTTTCCTAAATTTTTGGAATATAACATGTCACTTCAGGTTGCAATGCCATATCATCATTAGTGTTTTCTGCAAAGTTTGAGGTAGACACTCAAATGGTAGATTAAAGCAATTTGCTTCTGCTTCATAATGCTGCCTCTCCTTCATCCTCCTTCTAAATTAAATTACAAATATTAAGAATGAGATGAGCTATTTTAGGACTCTCAAGCAAAATAAACTGCAAACATGATCAAATCAAGCCAGAATTGCCAGTTTCAAGGTTATTGCTTCTGTATTATAGTGTTTGATATAACCATTCTAACTTTAATGCATATGCTGAGATATTTTTTATTCTTTAACATTACAATATGTTTGTCTTAAAGAACTTAAGGAATATTAAGGAGGGGCACCTAGAAACCTATTATTCTTTGTAATATTTTAAGCCAGGGATCTGAAAAATGTGCAATGAGAATATAGAGGAATAACACTTAGGCAGTGAGAGAGGATACAATTCAGAGAAGATTTTCAAGCAAGCTAGCCATTGCAGGTAGATATTAAAGGATGAAGAAGTAATTATACAGGTAAAGAAGATAAGACTGTGGGAAGTGTGTTCCAGGCAGTGGAACAAGTTGTGCAACAGGATGAATATATATTGGGTCACTGGATCTGTTGGATATCACAATGTAAGGTCTGAGACATGGGTGGTAAGCAATGATTCTGGAGAGCAAAAAGGGCCTTGTACAACCTGTGTTAAGATTTGAATGTTCATGTCCATAAAATTAATCTATGTTGAAACCCTAACCTACAGTGGGATGGTTTTTGGAGATGGGGCCTTTGAGAGGTAATTGGTTTTAGATGAGGTCATGAGGTCATGAGGTCATGCCCCCTACCTCCATGATGATATTAATGTACTTATAAGAAGAAGAGGAGAAACCAGAGCTGTCTCTCACTTTTTTCTTTTTATGTGAGGACAGAGTGAGAAGTCTGCAAGCCAGAAATAGGGTCCTCACCAGGAATTAAGTTTGCCAGGTCCTTGATTTTGGACTTCCCAGACTCCAGAACTATGTGAAGTAAATTGTTTTTTAAATAACACAGTCTATGGTATTTTGTTACAACAGTCTGAGCTAGCTAAGACACCATGCTGAAAAGTTAAACAAAAATTGCAAAATGGTAATTGAACATAAATGTAAGAAAAAAATAGATTTTGATATTAGTAGGATTTGTTCATGGGTTGGCTACAAAATTTAAGGTTAGACAAGAGGTCTAAGTTAAATCTTGCTTTCTTTCTTAATCAATTAGGGAATATAGAAAAAGAAGAGTTATTGTAGTTGAGACCAAGTATTACTCTCTCTAGTTTTGAACATGCTGGAGGTGTTCACAAAGCATTTGTTTGTATGAATGTCAAAAGCTCAAGAGAGAAAACTGAATTAGAGATGGCTAGAAATGTAGATTTGAATATACCTCCAAGTCAAGTGGCTGAAGGAGAAGGAGCTAATGTAACAATTTGACAAAGAAAGACAGGCTACTCATTCACAGGAAGAAATCTTTTCTTTCTCTTAAGTAAAACATTTGTCCCAAATTTTATTATTCTTATCTTTTTCTCTGAAGCCTTCACTAAAGTATTATAATAAGTTAAAAATAGTTAAATTATATGGACTCTGGTTTGAGCAAAATGAAACTTTGAGAGGTTAATAAAATTTTTTCAGCCCTAGTGAATTATATCAGTTTATCTGAAACTAAATTAATTGATACAAGATGTGAGGCTAGAGCCAGCTGACATTGCCTTTCTTTAAACTGTGATTTCAGTGACATTACATTGTCAGCTTTAAATTAGCCATGATGGGAGTATTTACACCAAGGAAATTGGCAAGTGCTATAAATCATTACTTGACTTTTTTTTTTTTTTTTCTGGAGAGTTATTTGCCAGAACACCACTGGATCTGCCATATGGTAGGACATTGCTCAAAAAGATCTGCAAAGACAGCTATGGAAATAGCATGAAAAACATTAGCAGCAACACTAGAAGGACCAGAGCCACCATAGTAGAAAAAAAGAACTATAGCAAGAGTATAACATGAGATGTAGGTTTCAGGATGGGGGCTCCTACAAATTCACTGTCTAAATTTAGATATATCACTTGATGTCTTTGTGTCTGAGTATTTTTTTCTGTAAAATGAAAACAATGATTACCACAGAAAAATAAATGTTAAAAGTTAATGTGATTATTTTGAGAAGTTTCACATGCTATATACATGTAAAATATTATTAGTAACTCAATGTTTTAAACATCAACAAAGTATATTTAGACTTCAGAGGCATCACTAAATCTTGCTTTTGGCACCATCTTACTTCACTTGAATTCTCTAAATTCCAGTGGGACTACAGGAACTTTTATGACTTTTAATGCATTGGAATTGTCATATGATCAATCCTTTTGTTTCTCTACATGTATTAAACACCAATACATTGGCGTTGGGTGTCTTTCTGTTACCAAAAGAGGAGATCCTATCTGATTATTTTGCTTGGTAAATCTAGAATTACAGCTATTCTGTTAACAGTTTAGAGCATAACATTGGTGATTTTCAAATCAAATCAGTTGTTTTTTTGCTATGTAAATGAAAAAGTTTTGCTGGTCAATTTTTCTATTCCTGAAGATGTCTTATGATGGTGTACAGTGAACTCATGGCCAGATCAGAACTACAAACTGGTTCTCCTGGATTCCATTGCTCTGCCCATACACTAGAGAATATGCTATTCTCTTTGTCCTTGAAAACATTTTTTAAAACAAATTTCAGTTCTTTATAGTCAGAATTGTCTGCCCCTCTTCTCACTCCTCATGCAAAGCAATCTGCCTTTCGAGGCTCACTTTGAGACCCACCTTTATGAACTTACTCCAATTACTCAGCTCTCCATGGTCCCCCCCAACTCCTGTAGAAACAGCTCTATATTAGAATGTGATTATGCTCTAGTTCACAGCATGTAAGTGAGCCCATCTCCAGAAGAATGCAAATCCCTTAATAACAGTGACATTATCTTTCTGTCTCACTATAATTTTTATAACATGTGGCATGGGGGTAGATCTAGAATAATTTCTATATGAAAACTTACTAATAGCATAAGCATATGTGTATCAAGACAATCCATATTTGGAACTAACACATGTGTATCCAGGCAAATATATGATAAAATTAAAAAAACATGTGGCCCACTCAATATATACATGATGGGATAATATATTTATAGAAGAGGATTTTTGGAGAGTTAATTTATGTGTGCTATATTTGAAGCCCCTAGTTTCTTAGAAGGTTTTTCCCTCTTCTCCCTTGATGGATGTCTAATTAGTATGCTTTAAATTTAGAAAGCATGAATTAATTGCTGAAACTATGTCTTTAGAGAATTGGTACTAAAAAAAAAAAATTCTCCCTGAAATAATAAGATTTTCAGATAAATTGTAAAGATGCTCAGCCAGTCCCTTTGCTAATTGTCCTGACAAAGAGAATGTCGTGCATTATTTTTTTGTCATTAAGTCTTTTAGTAAAGGATTAAAAACATAATAATGTTGAGAAACAAAAGCTGAAAAACATAGCAACTCCTATGGCATTTTTCCCTTTCATGTCTCAGCTGTCTCACCCTGGTCTGAAAAGATGAGGTCTTGCAGGTTTTGAAAACAAAATGGCTTCTCCCTGGTGCCTGGTAGCTAATCCACTTCCTTACACTCTGGTAAAGCAGATAGTGTTGTCACCATCTTCTCTATGTTTTTTAGGTGCCACTATAGTCTAGTAATATCTGAAATTTGTGCATCAGAAATATAAGGTAAAGGTCCTTTCACATGCCTCCATTAATTTATGAATTCTCCCATTATTCATCCACATATTCATCATTCATCAAATAATTCAATGCCTCTTGAGTGCATTCTGTGAACCATGGGTACTGCAATAAATACAACATTCCTCACATGGACCTTCTCTGGGAAGACAGATATTAAACAGATAAGCACATAGATAAACATATGTAGTGGGACAGTGAAATTCCCTCATCTACAATGTGAATATGAAGACAATGTAATTTCTTGATTTTATCTATAACCATAATGATTTTTTTACCTACATCCTCCCACCCGCAGCCTTGGGAGAAAAGTTAAATGTTCAATATAATTTGAAGCTTATTATGATTCACTAACTTGAATAGTATCCTCTGTTGGATAAAACTGCTCATCTCTCAGATAATCTCCTCCTGATGCTCTTTCCAACATGGAATCTATAGGAATAAGAGAGAGAATATTTGGTTCGGGTAGCCTCATGTCCTTGGCAGTGGGGTGAAAAGAGTCCCTGGATGTGCGCTGATTTTTGGTGTGCCCTGGTCTCTTGTCCTCCTGGCTGCTCTGTACGCTGCCAGGCTCTGATGCTAAAATCTATGACTGGTGAACGACGGTCCATTCTTGTGCCCAGGTCTGTGCTCCAGAATAGCATTCACCATCTCCCCGCCTTGCAAATCCTGCCTTTCCTCAATTCTCACCAACTATGCCCTGAGCCTTTGCTTTCTTTCTTCATCTATCTTGCTTTCTGGCCTCCACTTCATAGGCACTTTGCCCCAACATACCACACCCCACAAGAGGCCAGCTGTCTTTCAATTCTACATTCATGCCACAGAGGAAATAAAATCAGCTGTAAAATAAATGTCAAGCCTTTTCTCTGCTTGGTTATGACAGGTTGTCAGATTCACTTGGTTGTGGCATCTCTCCAGGTTTCTCTGTGACAGCCTCCTCTCTAAGGCACACATGAGTAGCAGGGCAAGCCTCCAGCACATTCCTGATTTTGCTATCCATTCCCCAATCCCCAAAGCTGGGAAAGAGCAGTCTTTCCCTTTACTACTTCTATGAGATACTCTTCAGATACATACTGCTGGTCTAGCTTCCAGAGCCTCCTCTGGGGAGGGATCTGCTCTCCATTGTGAGCTGAGCTCCCAGGCATAGCCCCTTATATAATAAATGTGGGAAATTAAAAACACTGGGACCATTCTCTCTCAATTTACACTTGTCTGCTTTATTTATTTATTTTTTTAATGTGAGAAGCTGAATTACCTTGATATTTCCTTTCATGTTTCATTGGTTACAAATACCAAATCTCCTAGAAATGGATGCTTTATATAGGTTCTGGCAGAGATATGCTACTCAATTAACCAACCAAAAGAGGAAATCATTTCAAAATAGTTGTCCCCTTATGTAAATAATTACAAATTATGGTAGGTTCCATAGAGGAAAAAGATATAAGTGTATCGAAAGAATATAAATGGGGAATCTACATCCCTGAGCTTTGGGTACAGAAGATCTGAGTAGGAGTTAATATTCTGAGAAGTGAAGAATAAAAAGGAGTTAGCCAAAACCTGAAACCTTAGATGTTTCCCTTCCTCTTTAAATTAACTAGAAACAGACTACATTGTAGCACATGTAACTAAAAGTAATATTTGTCGCATAGTGTACCCCTACATACTTTCAGCCATGCCTGCTGGTACAAATCTCCCCAGCTGTTTGGTCAGTCTAGTCACCTCAGATGCCTCAGTGCAATTTTCTTTAGTTATTTATTGATAATCTGTCTGCTACTTCCTTTTGCATCTTACATCCTCACAATATCCTCATTTTCTAAAGAAGAATAAGCCACCCCTCTCTGGTCAAAACCAGCTTCCCATCTGATCTGGAGAAGAACCCCAGATCCTGAGTCCTGCTACCACTTTCCCTACCTGCCCCTGCTCAAGGCATGATCACTTCCTCTCTGTTTCTTGCTCAGGTTATGACCCATCAAAAACGTGTGCTCTTCCTGTTCCATGGACCAGATGTCTGGCTGGCGTCCACATGACTCATAGCCTCACATATTTCAGGTGTCTGCTCAGATGTCACTTTGGCAGTGATATTTTGTATCAGAGTTTAAAAAAGTCTTTCTGTCTCGTCAATCACTTTTTTTTCCACAGCACTATTACAATCTGACATGCCATTAAATTTATTCATTTATCTAATTATTTTCTGTTTCTCCTTCCCTTCCAGCATATATTATACTCAGGCAGGAAATTTTGTGGGTTTTGTTCACTGTGGAAGTCCCAGTGCCTCGAACAGCGCTTATCAACTTAGAGGTGTTCAATGAATGAACAAATAAATAAATGGTGAAGAGCAGAACTTATGCAAGATTTCTCTTAACTGTAAATATATGCATACATGTATGTATACATACAAAGCATTACATTTTTATTTCTCTAACTTGCTGCTTCAGGGTCTTGATGATAGAACAAAATTCTTTCCCAATCAAAAGGAAGGCACACTTTTCAAAATCTACTTTAAGTGGAACATGAATACTTAAAATATAAAGAACAATGTTGAATTAAATGAGTCATCAACACATAAAGACAATCATTTTAGTATATACTTCTCAGATGCTGAAGAAAGAGAATGCTCACTTAAATCGAGAAGACAGAGAAAGATACATAAATTTTAATGTTTTGAGTTATGTCTCTTACAAAGACAGCGTTATAGGAAGTAAAAAACACATAGAGGTTGCCATAGTTTTATTACTTAGAATATTTTATGGTAAAACTGGACAAATAGACTTCCATGTTATTAGGTAATTAAATAGTTGATATTAAGGCTCTTTTTAATGAAATTTATTTATTATACTTAAACAAAAATTCTTAAACAATACTGTTTTAAGAATTGTTAACATTTTGCTATACCATATAGTATTTGATGTCTTTTTAAGATACAAAAACTAGAAGCAATTTTATTTTCTTTCTTTTATAGGATAGTGGAAAAAATGTTCAAGTGTGTTTAGAATTTTCCCTAAAATGTATCCTCATATTCTCAAAACAAACAGAATTCTGGGTTTTTAAATCATAGAGAAATAATTCAAGAAGAGACCAAGTTTATTGGATAGATATTACTATTTTTTCCCATTTTTGAAAAGTGAAATGAGTATCAGAGATTTTGAGAAACTTGGTTGAAGTTATACAAATAATAATTAAAAGAGCAGAGGTTTGAACTCATGTTTTCTGACATTTTATCCTAAAATTACACTGAAATTAAATGACTATTTAATGAGTTTTGATGCCTACTTTGTTCATGAATTTTTTCCTTATTAAATCTACCTTTTCTCTTTCCTGAATTATTTTTGCATTATTTGTTGAATCTGGACATATAACATTGGTTATGTTTAACTATATAATTTTTTATTTATTGTGTGATTAATATAATCTACTCTAGTTGATGTACTGTGTCTTATGTTATGCACAGTCACAAATGCTGGTATTATTAACAAATTATATATTTTAAAAATACTTCTGTCATCCTAAATTATCATATTTGTTAATCAAATATTCACTAAAAAACTAACACATAAATACTTGTTTTTAATCATAGAAGATATTACTACCATGACCAAGTTGAAAGCAATTTTGTTTTTTGAATAAATCCATTGTTTTAAAACAAGAAGAAAATATAGATACACTAATGTCTCTTCATCAGCTGTTTTCTGCTGCTGGTTCATTAAAACTTGGATAACATAATGTTCAACATACTGAAATGATAACAACAATTGAAAAGATTGACAGGCTTAATGAGTCCAGATTAATGAATCTGATTTTTCTGGCATTATTCAGTAGCTTTTAATTGGTTTTTAACCTTGGACAATGCGATTCATTATAAATGGAAGATTGGGTTTTACCTTTATATAAAAGGAAGGAAAGTTAAATTAGGTACTATAAATACAAATTCATTAAAAATGATGAATTTCATTCAGACTTAGGGTAAACTTGATTTAAGAACATAGAATTGCAAAATATCTGAGGTATTTTTAAATGTTTGAGATAAATAGAAAACCAGTCTCATAACCTCGCCTTTGAAGTACATCATGAATAGTAGCTGTGAGTCCTACTGTTATAGGTTGAATTGTGTTCCTCAAAAATTTATATGTTGATGTTTGAATCCCCAGTACCTCAGAATGTGACCACAGAGATAGGAGGGCCTTTAAAGAGATGATTAAGTTAAAATGAAGCCTTTAAAGTGGACCCTAACCCAACCTAATTGTTATTCTTTTAAAAAGAGGAAATTTAGACACAGAAAGAAACACCAGGAATGTGTATGTACAGAGGAAGATCATGTGAGAATCTATTATGAAGGCAGCCACCTGCAAGGCAAAGACAGAGGTCCTCTGAAGGACCCAAACCTGCCAACAATTTGATATTGTACTTCCAGCTTCCAGAGCTATGAAAACTTAATTTTTATTGTTTAAGCCACCCAGTCTGTGGTATTTTGTTATGGCAGTCCTAGCAGACACCTAATTTTTATGAAATTCAGATAACTTTGTTGAAATGTTGAATGCTAGCCAGGTATTTGTGCCACTTTCTCTTTGCTTCAAGAACAATTTTGTACAAAAGAAGTATGGGTTTTATAGGGAATGTCATTATTTAATAGCAAATTGCTCAGGATGTCAATTTTTCTTCTTAGTTCAGTACTGTGAAATTTAGTACAAAAGTTTCTTCCCCTCTTACCCTCCCTCACTCTTCTAGGTATTCAGGGCCATATTCCCATTCTTGAGTTTGCATGTGTCTTAGATGAGTGTCTATAACAGAGTATATGATTGTCCATGTGGGATAACTAGAAAGGTTTAAGGGAAGTCCTATAGTGTGAAACATGCACTGTTGCTGGACAGTTAGCAGATAAAGCTCAAGGACCCTCATTGGGCATTGGTGGGAGAAACACCTGTGTAGTTTGTGGACATAAAAATGGGAATTTCAAAGGGAAATGGAGGCTGGAGGCAATACTTCTTCCATAGGAACAATCACTGTACATTCCTGGCTATCTTCCTCAGATGGCACCTTCTTTTTTCTCTTCTCAATTCTCTTACGCAATTTCCTTTTCAATGCATTTTCCCCAAATTGTCTTTTCATGCTACTTCTTAAACTCTTTGCTTCCTTTTATCTTTTCCTGACTACTTCTTGCCTTATATGCTTTTACAGTGAATTTTATTGAATTCACTGAAGCTAGGCCTGAATAATTAGCCACCAAATAGCTCAAGAACAGAGGGCTAGGTCTTCTGATCTTCAGAGGAAACTGGAATTGCTTGGACTCCATTTTCTCTAATGCAGCAAACAAAGAGGAGAAAGACAAGAGTTAAGTTTATGTGTCGAAACAATCTTAACATTGATATTCTGTACTCGTTTTTGCCTACATGGCAGAATTTAAGGAAAACCAGAAGTAGCATTAAAATTTCCTCATAAACATCCTTCTTCCATTGGTACTAAATGCTTTAATTTAAAATCTTTGCCCTTTTCAGTGTTTGTTTTTAACATGGAATCTATTTGATTGGAGAAGAAAGGGATGAGATAAGAATGGAAGCATTACCTGTTGAACTTCTAACATAGTTCTAATGAGTTTCTCTGAAGAGGTACCTACAAAAACAAGTTATCTGTCACAAAGCTTGACTTATTGTCCAAAACACACATGCACACAGTCTCCTTCCACATATCTAAAGCATCGTGAGTAAATAATAAGATTCATGGAGTCCAAAGGGTCACTTACCTGGGAGAGCTTGAACTTCAAAGTTAACAATTCACCTTTGCTGAAGATCCACTCACTACACTGATTGTGGTGTAAAGAAAAGTGTATATGACTTTTATAACAGGATCTATATTGTGTTATGCAAACTGGGAGACAATTTATTGGAGGATTCTAGCATAAATATTGCCAAATTATTGCCCTCCACTTGTAATCTATTCTCAATTGTTCCTACAGGATGATAAGTATAGTATGTTGAGGATGTTAAGCTTTTCTTACATAGGCCATTCATTTACTCATTTGACAAACATTCACTGCTAACCTACTAGATACCAGGCACTGTTCTTGGCATAGAGGTTACGGTGATGAACTTAGCAATGTTCCTGGTGAATTTGGAGGAAACCGAAAAAAACAAATGATTTAATAATTATATTACCAATGAGTATTCAATTAATATATACATACATACACTTTATGGCAAATCTAAGGCGTATCTAAAGTCTTTGATATCAGAATATACTTTATAATAAATGATCTCTTAGATTTGATATACTATGATAATATTTAAAGAAAAATAAAATAAACAAGGTTCAAGAGCTACTATGTTAGATAAGGAGCCCAGAAAAGGCCTCATCAATAAGGTAAGGATTAGAAGAGTCTAAGAACATATTTTCATTTGAAAGTGCTTTATAAAATCCCTGTGCCATAGAAATAGGGTGGGAAGGAGGGAGGGAGATAGAGAGAGGGGAATTGGGAAATATAGATTTGGTGTTTTTATTCAGAGTTGTGCAAACATCACCATAATCAATTTTAAAATATTAGCGTCCTCAAAAGAAACCCCCTATTTAGCAGCCATCACCTACTGTCCCTCAAACCATCCATCCCTAGACAACCACTAATCTACCTTCTGTCTCTATAGATTTGCCTCTTTTGGACATTTCATATAAATAGGATCATACAATATGTAGTCTTTATTTTCTTTATTTTTCTTTTCTTTCTTAGCATAATGTTTTCAAGGTTTAGTCACATTGTGGCATGTATCAATACATTTCTTTTTATTGCTTAATATTATTCTATTGCGTGGATATACCAAATTCTGTTTATCCTTTTATCAGTTCATGGATATTTGGATTGTTTCTTCTTTTGGCTATTATGCATAATTCTTCTACGAACATTCATGTACAAGTTTTTATGTGAACATGTGTTTTTAATTCTCTCTGGTGTATACCTAGGAATGGAATTACTGGGTCATGTGGTAACACTGTTTTTAACCTTTTGAAGAACTGCCAGACTATTTTCCAAAGTGACCTCACTGTTTTATATTCCCATTGGCCGTGAATAAGGGTTCCAATTTTTCCATATCCTCACAATTGTTATAATCTGTCTTTTTTATTATACCCATCTAGTGGGTGTGAAGTGGTATATCATTGTGGTTTTGCATTTCCCTTAGAGCTGATGATGTTGAGCATCTTTTTATGTGCTTATTGGCCATTGTCTGTCTTCTTTGCAGAAATATGTATTCAAATAATTTGCCCATTGGGTTATTTGAGTTTTTATTATTAAGTAGTAAAAGTTCTCGATATATTCTACCTAAAAGTTTTTTATAAGATGTGAGATTTGAAAATACATTTTCTAAGAATTAGTTTGTAATATGACTTGAGGATTTGTATTTAGGAAGTAAAAAAATATCTTCCCATGTTTGAATTCAAGTGTAATATGTCAGTGATATATATTTTTTTTTTACTAAATACATTATTTTAGGGTTTGAACAGAGTTTAATATCCTGTTGCAAACAATCCAAAAAAAAAAATTGTACAAACTAACTGTTGCAGCAATAAGTTTTCTTGGATTAAATTTACTTTTTTGGGCAAATGCTTGAGCTCGCATCACATTATGAGGAGTCTCTGCATATTTCCCAAATCAGGACAGCAGGGTTAGATCTCAGGTTCGGCTCAGCTCACTGCAGTTCAAAATCAATCCTGTGGATGTTGGCTAGTTTTTAAAATAAACTCAAACCTCGAGGGTCATTGTTTGGCTAGGTCAGCAGCTGAAGCTTTCTTAAAGATTGCCTGATGATTATGAAGGGGTCAGTGTGTTTGCGTGGGTGGAAATGTAAATTCAATCTTAAATAATTAATTCAATTATTCATAATTCATGGTAAAAGGGTGAAACTTCAGGAAGATAGGAGGTTTCCCGGTAGCAATCCTCAGCCAATGCTGATATTAGTAAGATACGATGAAGTGCCAGAGCTTATGTAAACAAAACAAAAATTCTTAACAAAACAGCACTATCTACTTAGCATTGGTGTGCTTGTAACACTCATTCTGATCTTAGAAGGTTGTATTTGGGCTATCACAGTTCTAAAGCAAGAAATTTGGTCGTAAGGAATGCATGGCCTTTTGAGAAAGAATACCTTTTGAAAAGTATTATATCTTCAGTGAAACAGCAAAATATAATTGAAAGATGTATGCTCCTAGTGATGAAAGGACAGAAGACTTTTGGGTGCCTCTTTTTCCATTTTAAGGAAAAAGAAATAAGAAACATGATGTAGTATGTCTCTCAGTCTGCCTCCAGGGCTCTTATAATTAGTTTTAAAATAAGTCAATTTTGGTAAAAGAACCAATATCAGAATTTACATATTGTATTTTTATTTTTAAGTCAATAATTATATAGATAGATAGGTAGATAGGTAGATAGATACATAGGAAAGAAGAAATATAGAATAGATAATTGGACAAAAACCAGAAATATAGAACAGATAATTGGCAATAAACCTTTGGGAATTTACATTTTTTTTTCTCTTTATTAATTGATGTAAAACTTTTTTAGAACTAGCCAAAAGAGGCAATGAATGAAACATGGAAGAGAAGGAGAAAGGAAGTGTCAGCAGGAGAGAGAGAAGAAACCAATAAGAAAGACAATTTTGAAAATAGGCAATGAGGAAGAAACTAAAATATTCAAAGAGATGTGTCATCTCTTTGAAGCTCCACAATTTTTTGTTTGGTCTTATTGACATGTTTTAGAGAAAGCTCATGTTCAGAGAAGTTAAGTAACTTATTCAAGTTCATAACTAATAAGTACCTGGGTCTCAATGTCTCATGAGGGTGATGCATGGTAAATTAACTATAAACAGTGATCCAGGTGGAGTGCAACAGGCATTGATTTTCCTAAGTGCTGCTTGCCCAATGGTTTAGTGCTCTCAGAGGTTTTACATCAAGACAATTAGAAATTCACCCACACGGACCTCTTTGGTACAGTAAACATGCTTTCTCTATTGATCTACTTTTTTCAATATGTATTTTTAAACCATACTCTGATTTCCATATTTCCCTATCCCAGAAGGTCCTATCTGTAATTTCAAGCTCTTCGATTGAACATTTGAGTGATACGTCAGTGTAAATGAATGTACATGAATATGTATTTATGTATACACACTCACACATTTTGTATATAAGTGTGTGAGTGTTGCTAAAATGAGGAAATCCCTCTAATGTCAACTTCCATAGTTGTTTTGCCAAATTTCCCAGAGGAAAGAAAGAATAGTCATTAAGAATATAGACTTTAGAGTGAGACTGTTGATGTGTGAACCTCTCCTTCCCTACTTATTAATGACATGATTTGGAAAAGTACTTACCTTTCAGTATTTAGCTTGCTCATCTGTGAAATGGAGGAATATGAATATAGTCAGGTAAATATCTTAGAATAATGCCTGACACATAACAAGCACCATATACTGTTTGCTAGTTCTCTTGCATGCTCAATTGCAATGGAAGACTAACATATCAATCAACTCCAATCCGGCCTTCTTAAATCTCTTTTCCACACTGCTTCCAACCACATCTTCCTTTTAGGTAACATCACTATTCAAGATAAGGCAGAAATCCCTTTAGTTGGCTTCTAAAGCTCTGCACTGTCATGGTCAGGATCAATATATATCTTTGACTCATCTTAAACATTGTCCTTAGTTTATTCCATCTCAGCCCCTATGTCTTTCTTTAGTTCTTTAGTGCTGCTTATACATGGTTTTTGTTCTGCCCAGATAGTTCTTCACTTCCTACATTACTTAGTAATGTCCTACTGGTCTTTCAGAGCCCAGCAACTCAAGTCCCTTCCTCGGGGAAGCCTTCTCTAACCTTTTTACTATGAGAAATTTCTCTCTTTTGGTTTTTACAGAACTTTCTATTTCTACAAAGCATTTTTTGTAATTGCAATTTTACATTTTTTTACTAAATTATTTGCATAATGACTAGATCCCTCATTAGACTAAAAGCTGCATGAGGTTAAGAGCTACGTTTTTTTTTTTTTTTGTTTGTTTGTTTGTTTTTGCTTATTATGTATCCTGGATGCCTAATAATGTGCATTTAGCAAATGCTATTGATTGAACGTTTTTATCCCTCCAGAACTCATATATTGAACTTAATCTCCAGTGTGATGATGTTTGGAGTTGGGGACTTCAGGAAGTGATTAGGTCATTAGGACTAAGCCCTAATGAATGGGATAATGCCCTTATAGACAAGGCCTCGAGTGATTCCTCTCTCCTTCTGCCTTGTGAGGTTACAGTGGTGAGAAGTGGACCCTCACCAGATGCTGAATCTGCTGTTACTATGATCTTGGAGTTCCTAGCTTCCAGAACTGTGAAAAATAAATGTTTGCTGTTTATAAGCCTCTCAGTTTATGGTATTTTTGTTATAGCAACCTGAATGAATTAAATAAGTAATTGTTGAATGAATGAGTGAATGAATGAATGTAGTTTGGGTCTGTCAGCTAAAGGGAACTTGATTTTGTAGTTGAGACTGATAGCACATAACAGGACTGAATAAAGAACTTCAAGAGAAGACAAATACGGTTGCAGGTCAGAATACAGTATAAGAGTAGTTGGTATTGAAACTTTAAAAGGAGAGACCAACTGAGGAGAGAAAGTCAGGGTGAAAGTAGAGGGGTCCCAAAATAAATTTATCTGTCCTCAGAGTTTGAGCTGACAAGGTAACGATATATACACTGCTTAACACATGTGAAAATGCTGAAATGATGGATTGTGACATTTTCTTGGCCACACTCTACAAATAAAACTCTGATTTTAATTCGCTTGCCAGGATCTCTTAAGTCCAACTCAGGTTCTTTTGCTACTCCTTTTCAGTCATTCTGAGGTAGGAGCAGGTGGGAAGTAGATGATTTTGTCACCCGATGTGATCACTTTATAATAGGTTCTAAACACAGTTTCCATCTGTTTCATGACAGAATGATCTGATTTATTCTGATTTGCCTCCAAAAAAATAGCTTCAACCAGGAAAGAAAATTAGCCTTGGTAATCTCTCAAGGATAAATATAAAAAAAATATTAAAATGAAACCAAAAATTATACAACCATTTTACATGTGAAAAAGCTCAATCCCAGAAATATAAAAATTTGCTAAATGTCCCACAGCTAATCATAGCAAGTCTCCTAACATCTTGTCTAAAATTATATCTCATATTCTAAATTAGCTTTTTTAGCAATTTAGGAAAAAGTAAGGTTATTATTTATGCCACCCTCCTAATACCTAAACATGCTGAAAAAATTCTAAGAGTGGCTCCTTCAGATGCCTGGGGCTTGGCTGGATATCTATATTTTAGATGAGGGTTTGCAAATTTTTTACATAAAAGGTCAGAGAATAAATTTTTTTTTCTTTGTGGCCATATGGTTTATACTACAATTATTTAACTCTACAGTAATGTGAAACTGTACATTATATGTAAAGCAATAAATATTTATTATTAAAAAGGGTGAAATAATGACTCATAGAGATACAAAATAAACATGGCTAAAGACATTTTTAAACTCGTATGAGAAAACCAGACAAACGTTGCAACCAATTCAAAGGACAAGTCAAGGAATAGACACATTTATAGAACAAGACTATTGAAACAAATGTGTGAATGGAGAAAAAATGAGTTTTCCATAGGAAGGAAGGAAGCTTGTTTCTTCACTCAACAGAATTTAGTTACATGCCTGTAGACACAAATTATTTTTGCTTTGCCTTTAGTTACTTATAACCTAGAGAATCGTAAAACAGCTCCTATGGAATCCAGAATTAAAAGGGTGTGTTATACACAGTGCCTAGTTTTTCACATATATTTCAAAAACCAATGGAGGACTGTAGACCTTGTTTGTCTACCCCTGCCTTAGATCACACTTCTTTTTCTCACCTAAAAATCTACAGAGGAAACAAGGAGTGCAGTTCTGTTGGTTGATAGTGCAGAAAATAAAATATAATCAAAACAGCTTTGACGTGGACTAGATGGAAGAATTCAGTTGTCAACAGCTATGAATGCTGTAACCTTCCTATGTTAAGCATATCAATTCAAGGTTGGGAATCCCAATCTCTTCATGCACGAGACTAGAAAAATAAAAACCAGCTATCCTGATCCCTTTGGGTTTCCCAAGGATTCAACAAGACAGTGGATATGAAAATCTTAGAATTAAATAAAGCACCAGAATAAATATCTAATGAACCCATAGACATAAAACTCTGGTTTAAATTGCTGGGCTGGTGACTGATGGCTTAGAGCTTCTTGTTCTAGCTTCAATTCAATTTGTTCCTCATCAGTGCTTGCCACCTAGGTAATTTGGGAGCAGATGGCAGGAGAAATGGAGGATGTTCCATTTAGAACTGCCGCCTACCTGCCTCTTACTCTGAGCCATTGGAGCCTCCCTGTGTGCTCTGTAATCCCTCATCACTAGCCCAGCAAAGTGATCTTTATTGCTCATGATATAGCCCTTATTGCCTAATTAAAGACACTGGGAAGAAGTGGGAGATGACTTCACTTGAGTTCATTAGGAAATAATATATCAGGTCTTGTTTAATTACAACTGAATTACTGCCACCTATTATACAACAGAACATTGCTGGAATGACAGAGGGTGGCAAAAGTCTGTCTTCCATTATTTCAAGACCTGCATTAGCTCAGTGGGAAAGGGGAGGATTGCTCGTTTGGGCTCTAGTTGCAACACACACACTGGCACAGGGTTTTATTTAATTGTGACCCCCTTATCACCAGATAATATAATCAGTGTCACATGCCATTCAGTGAGTCACTCTTTGCAGCTGCTGAGGGCTCCAGTGGAAGGAAAGAGCTAATTTCTATTGGCAATTGCTTCTTAATAACACAGAAAAACATCTCACTCATTGCCTCTAACTGCTTAATTGCTGGACATAATGTCTTGCACTAAGGGAGGACAGATGGATTAAGTAAGAACATAACATTTTTTTAAATATAAGGCAAAAAGAGGAGACTCCCTTCTTTAATTTTTTTCTACTTAGTAGAATTACATGTGTTTGCTTATTGCAAAATATATATTCATATATTTGACAGTTATTTGCTGTGTATTTATAATGTAGCCAGATCCATTTTAAACATTATAGGGAATGCAGGATTGAAGAAGACCTAATCTCTGTGTACCAGAGGCCTACACTAAAAAAAAAAAAAAAAGAAAGAAAGAAAGAAAAAAGAAAAAGAGAGAGATAGTACCTGTATGCAGCTATTTATAATATGATGCTTAAAAGAACATTTCAAATGAAAATTTACAGTGAAGATGTGGAACTGAGGGTAAACATGAATAGAATTTAGAATTTAAACACAAAGTCACTGAGAAGTTCATTACAAATAAAATGGATATTATGGACAAAAGATATAAAGATAATAAGGATCATATATCAGAAGCAATTTTGGTACAATTTAGAATTACTGAAAGTGTAGTGAGAAATAAAATTGAATGCTAGATAGATATGATAATTCTAATGGACTGTGGTTTTTATTTTTGGTCATCCAGTATTTCTTAACCTATTTCGACCACATGCTAATTTCAGAGAATTACCCATTATACATAAATTACTGGGGCTGTATGCAAACCAAGGGGTATTATTCCTGTAGCTACAATATGACTTCTTAATTCTAGTTGATTAATTTTTTCTAAGATCTTTTAATCTTGAGCAGAGTAACGAAGAACTCAGGGGATACCCAAATATGATGGTTGAGCCCTATCTTCTAATTAATTTTATTCTATTTCCAAAGTTGAATTTCCTGGAGACTGTTCATTCTGTAGCTATAGCCTCTACCTTGATTTACTAAATTCTCTTTTCCATTAAATTATTCATACATTGCTTATAACCAATCCAGGGACTATTACAATCCATTAAGATCCTGAAAGCTGTACTATAGAAGATAGATTTTATTCTACTTTCATACTTATCAAAAATTTTGATACTATTTGCTCTTCTCAGATGTATGCAAAGTATCAATTTGAAGGGATTATAATATTAGAGGCATAGTCACTGGAATTGAGTAATTAGAATTGGATATGAGTGTGTAAGGGTGACAGAGTTTCAAAAAAAAAAAAAGTTAAAAGACTAAAGCCTGGGTGACTTGGAGATTGGTGATACATTTAAAAAAAAAAATAGTAAACCCAGGATTTCGGAGGGAAATTTTTTGTTTCCTTTTGACTTATAAATTGTTCAGATGTTATAAAATGGCATGTTCTGATTTTTGTTATAGGACAATTTTTTAAAAAGATAAAGTTATGACTTCCAAATATATATATAAAATGGCACTTGTCAAAGTTTGATTTAACTCCTTAATTAAAGAGAAAAACAGGAAAAAAATGTTATAACCAATTCAAAGAAGAATCCGAACAGACATATTATAGATCAGGAAAACTGGAATGAATTTGCAAATGAACAGAAAACTGGCTACTTCCACAGTGGGCAGGGGAGCCAATGAATAAAATTTGCTTTTTGTACATTACCTCTTATCTCTGCACAGTTGGCCACTTTTTCTCTCTCTTTTTTTCCTTTAGACTAATTTAAAGTTCGGTTTTAACATCTCTTATCACAATATTCTCTCTCCCGAGTCTTTTATATATTCCATGACATCACACAACTTCAGTTATTTTCTATATATTGTTAGCTCTCAAATTTAAATTTTAGTCTAGTTGCTCTCCTTGTATTTCTAGACATATTTAGCAAACTGCCTTCCAAAAACTTTTACTCAGATGATTATCTCAACCTCAACCCGTAAAAATTTGAACACATAATCTTTTAACAACTAGGTCTCCATGCATGTTTTCTATTTCAGTTAATAGTACCACTATTCTAATAATTGCACAAAATTTCCTCATAGCCAATGAACTGAAACCTGAACTATTTTAAAAGCTGAACTATAACTTTAATGCCTACACTTTATTCTGCTGCACTAGAACAAGTGATCAGAATTTTGCATCCAGTCAGATGACATCTACCTTCTCCAGTCCATTCTCTTCATAGCTACAATGCCTCCTGCTATTTTCCTACCTAAAGACTCTTAAAACTTGTTGATTCTAGATTAAAATTCAAAATCTCGAATATGAGTTTTAAGTTAGTAGTGAAAAATAAGTCAATAGTTAGCAGGGTGAGATTTGGACATATTCTTCCTGAGTTCAGACTCTGAGCAAGTGTCTCCCCAGTCAGTGCCTCAGCTTTTAATTTGTTTATAAGAAAATTTCCTCAGGGTGAGTAAGAAATCTCTGGTCTTGATGTGATGGATTGATAGAAAAGAAGAAGGAAAGCATTACAGACCAAAGAATGTTTAACAAATCTGATTCCATGCTTGAGAATCAATGAGAAAAACAAACAAACAAACAAACAAACAAACAAAAAACTACCTGATATAAACCTGCTGGGAGTGACTGATTAAAAAAAAAAAAAAGGTGCATGACTGGCAGCTTTGAGAGATCAACAGAGAACATTCTTTATTGCACCACTCTACTATGTTAGGTCTTGGTTGGCATTGTTACATGTACACTCCTTTTAAAATAAAGCTGGTACTATTGATTTTAGTAGCTCCCTTAGGAAGACAATAAATTCAGCCCACTGCTGATGATGGTCCTCAATACAATTTCCCAACTCTTTCTACTCTTTAAGTTCTTTCTTCTCATTTAATGCTGTTAGTGCTTCCTTATCCTTGTCCGGTGAAATGTTTTATACCACTGTATTGATATATAATTTACATATCATAAAATCAGCTATTTGAATTTTAGTAAATTTACCAAGTTTTGCAACCATTACAATAATCAGTTTTAGAACACTTTCATTATCCCAATAATATCCTCCATGCTTATTTATAGTTAATATCCATTCCCACCCTCAGCCCCAGGTGGGCACTAATCTACTTCCTATCTCTGTTGATTTGCTTTTTCTGTACGTTTCAGATGAATGAAACTGTACAGTGTGTGGTTTTTGTGCCTGGTTTCTTTCCTTAATATAATGTTTTTTTGAGGTTTGTTCTTGTGGTAGCATGTATCAATAGTTCATTATATTTTAATGCTGAGTAGTATCCTATTGTATGAGGAGGCACCACACTTTTAAAAAAATAGTTTTTTCATTTTTTAACTATTAAGAATGACAGTGCTGCGAACATCCACATAAAAACTTTGGTTACAACATGTGTTTTTGTTTGGGCAGATGTCTCAGGGTAGGGTCACTGGGTTGCATGGTAAATTTACTCTAAACTTTCTAAGAAACTGCCAAACTCTTTTCCATAGTGCTTGAAACATTATATCAATTGAATTTTGTCTTAAAAACAGACAAACAAACAAGATATTAATGTGAAGACAGAAGATATGTTTCTTTCCTTCCCTTCCTTCCTCCCTCCCTCCCTCCCTCTCTTCCTTTCTTCCTCCCTCCCTCCCTCTCTCCCTCCCACCTTTCCTTCCTTCCTTCCTTCCTTCCTTCCTTCCTTCCTTCCTTCCTTCCTTCCTTCCTTCCTTCCTTCCTTCCTTCCTTCCTTCCTTCCATAACATAAGCTATTGCATTAATAAAGGTTTAGATAAATATAGGTGGGGCAATATAGTGGGGGAGATGGATAAAACACTAATGAATCAATTAAATGTTATTACCTGATTCCAGAAACTTTACCTTTTAAAAAATCAATTTTCTTTAAACCAAGAATGAGTTCCAAGTCTTATCACATTACCTCCGATCTGCCATTGTTTCCTACTGCCTGCTTTTCTGTAAGAAAGCTTCTGAATCTCGATCTTTAAGAAGGCTCAATTGGAAGAACACTGATTGATCAATGAGAGCTCTTCTTGTCCACTGAGAGAGGGCAAGTCTTACCCTTAAGACCATTTATTTATTCTTATATTGGGGATTAATGTGTTTCCTCTTAGAAGAAAAAGATCATTAAACAAAAACCAATTCAAAACTAAATCTTTAAATAACAACTCCTCGATTCACAGGAATGAATTGTTTGTGGTCTAATTTCAGACAGAGTCCTGGTTGTGTTGAGGGCAGAGCCTCCTTAAAAATATGCTTCACATCAAATTCTCTAAGACAACATTTTTCTAATTTTAGGTATGTCTTGACCAATGCAGTCTGTTCCTCTTAATACAGAAATAGTTTTCTACTTGCTTTCCACTTGCAGCTGCAGCATCTCCCCCTGCCTGCTTAACCTCTTTATAACAACATTAACCAAAGAAGGGTTGATGGGGGTACAATGTGCCTATGAAATCTTTCTTTGTGGTAGGGAGTCAGCGAAAATCACAGATTTCCAGCCTTACACAATAGGAGATTTGCAATTTGCCCAGCCCTTCCCACCCACTGTGGTGAGTATTCTTTTTTACAACCATCAGCATTCTCAAGGCAGCTGAATATGAGTCTGTAATTACAGTGGCAACAATGGTTTCAGGGCAGGAAATGTGCATGAAACATAATACAGATGAGAGCAGCATTACGCCCAAAGTACTCTAATGGTCTCAGGAACTCCCCAGGTGGTAAGCCATCTCCCTCCATTTTCATTTCCACCCACCATTTGCCAGGTAACCTTTGCCCAGTCACTTACCTTCTTCCCAGGGTGTTATTCTCAGAAGGGATGATGTGAATGGCCCTTCGCTGGCCTGGCAGGAGGATCTCCCAGCTGGATGAGGTCATGTAGACAAAACTGACAGAAAGTGGTATTTTATTATATGGGCAGAAACAGAACTGGAGTGGGGGAAAGGTCTAGTTCAAAGCAATGACTACATGGAGGGAGAGATGGTGATTAGATGGTAAGACTTGAAGGGCCCTGGAAAAATCTTCCCTGTCTGTATATATCACCAGTACTGTGGCTTTTCTCAATGGTGAAAACTGGTGTGGTGGAATCATCTCTCTACATAAGTATAAATAACATGTAATGGGAGGAAAAACATTTTTAAAATTTCCTCACAATTCTCAAACTTGAATGTGTACATGAGTCACCTGAACATTTTGTTAAAATGCAGATTCCAATTCAGTAGTCTGGGGCCTGAGATTCTGCATTTCTAACAAGCTCCAAAATATTGCCAATGCTGCTCATCCTAGGGCCACATTTAGAATACTCCCCTTCCCCTCACCCTTTTTTTTGTATATGTGTGGTGAAGCAATGAGACCCAAAGAAGTACAGTGGTTTGGTCAAAATCCCATAGGCACCTTGGTGGCTGGGTAAGTCTAGGCCTGATCTCCTAGGGCTCCTGCCCTAACCCAAGTTCTCTTCACAAAAGCACCAGGAAGGAGGAAAAGAAACTCACATGGATGTTCATATAGATAGGGGCTGAACAGGTAAAGACCCTACTGAAATGTAATTTCAGAAAATAGGAAAAAAAGGGAGGCAGATTAAGGACTGAATTAAATAGTTTATTCAACATACAAATTGCTGGGGAATGGTGAAAAGAATATCACTGTGCATGTCAGGGACTGATTACTCTGCCTTCAATTAGCAGCAGATTTCAAGTAAGTAATTCTACTTTCATGCTATCATTGTTTGCAGTTATATAGTAGGTAGGTCTAGAATGATCTGAAGATTGCTTCTAGCTCTGACATTTTATGATTCTCTAATGGATTTAAATATGCTGGAACTAGATGATTTATTATTCAGATGTTTTGTTTTTTGGTTTGGGTATTTTTTTTTTTATTCCGCTTCCAGGAAGTATAGTATAGTATAGTATCTGAGTGAGAGAAAAAAGAAATGCTTAAAGAAAGGCCAACACTTTTTAGAAATCTCTGCCACTTGATTAAAAGTTGTTTTTTTCCCTTATACTTACAAAAAAGTGCAGTAAAGCTGTCTAGGGCTAATCAATAAACTTGAGTTTAAAATTTTAATAAGTACAGTTGAATAAAACCTGGGATTATTGTATGTACATGAGGATTGGAATTAGTAAAGCGTATTTTTATGTGGTGCATATTTTTGTTCTACATCACTTTTGAAAATGCATATCACTATTAAAAATGCACATCATAAAAAATGCCCTTGTGAGGATATGCCACCTTTTCATATTTCTATCTATAAATCTAGCTAGGATAGTGTTGGCCGAGAAAATTTTGATTCTACAAGAACATGTAGACAAGTATATTTCTTATACTTTATAAAGTATGTTTCTTATACTTGAGTTATCATTTACTCAGGCAGTATTTTTTTCCCCTCACTAAAAGAAGAAAGTTACCCAAATCTAATCATATCAACAGTTTTCCATTTCATTCTATTATCCTTGTATTTTTAATGCCTTATTTAGTTAATGAGATTTGAAAATTTTATAATGAGAGTATTTGAAACAGAATTCATTAACAGGCAGGGGTTTTTCTACCATATTCAGAAAATGACATGTTAATAAAATAAGAATATGATTTGAGAAATTTCTAATACAAATTGATTTTTACATTAATGATTTCAGTATCTAATTCTGGAAAATAGGAAAGAATGGTTCAACGTGTACATTAGATATGAATGGAAATAAGTATTTATTGATCTCCTGCTCCATACACAACCCCAGATTAGACACTTGGGGGTCAAAATAGTGTAAAATGTGATTCCTGCCTTTGAAAATTCATGTCTAGTCAGAGAGATGATTGACATGCATAAACCAATTAGGGAGCAACATGAGACAAAATGAGATTAAATTAGGGCTATATTGTTTTAGGCTGCAAGTGATAGCTTCATTTGGAGACTTGGGAGACATTGGACCAACTTACTTTTTTCAATGAGAACAAGATAGTGTACCCCCACTAAAATTGAGAAGGGTTGAAAACAGAGCTAGTCCAGTTGATGAAGATGCAGTTTTCTCTAATTACACATATTTTTGTTTGTCTCTTTGATTTGTTTTTCTTTTTAACATAGACTATCCGTGATCACTACCATTGCATACAAAAATAAATTAAGAATCCAACCACCTGGACTCAATCCAGTTTTCTCCTATGCAGAAAATTTGCACTATGTGTTACATCCAAGAAAACAGTCATTCTAAAGGAAACAGGAGCAAATAACAGCAAACTCACCTCCACTGAAATAAGCAAAAGTCTTTGTTTGGTTGACAAAGAGGAGAGTCACTTTTAAGGAAAGCACATTATCTGTCATTGCAATTTATGTCACTGTCCAGATTCCATCTGGATTTACATCTGAGTACTGTGTGGAATAAGGGGCTATAAGTCAAAATTGAAAGAACTGATTCATTTCATAAAGCCTACTAGGCATTGGGATATGAACAATACCACCTTGATATCTTTTAAAAGAATGTTCCTTTTGAAATAGAAAACATTGAGCTTTTTGTATCCTGGATTCCTAGCTACTGGGGGGTTCTGGCTAAAGAAGTCAATTCCTAGATGACACAGGGTCATCTGGAAGATGTCCAGAGAGAAATCCTAGTCCCTGCTACAAGACAATGAAGTCCAGTGGACCTACAGCACTCAACAACAGAAGGCTAAGGAAGCAAAGAAATAGCCAATGATATAGAATAAACAATTGGACAGCTTACTAGACTTATGGTTCGATGTAAATGCACATGAGACATCCCTGGGGGATACTTAAGTGAGTTCAATTGGGGGCATTTTATAATGAGTTTTATAATGAGGAAAGGCAGATAAAAGATGACAATCAAATTTGGGTTATTATTTGAAGTCTCGGATTCATAAATAAAGCCTAGGGCAACTCCGCATGTGTATGGTATCACATGGATAGTTATCCATCATCTTAAAGCTTTCTAAAATTTTGCAAAATAATTGTTTTTGATATCTTCCCTGTCTTGTGGTGTATTTACTTCTTTCAAACACTGAGTGTGTTTTCACATTTTCTTAATTACATTTAATAAATAGCTATTAGAAAGGACCACTTATTGCATTATTTATCTCAATTTTCTATTTTCTTACATTTATGTGTATAGATATGTGAAATATGTCTTCATTGATACACACATACACACACACACACACACACACACATATTTTTGTTTGTATATTTGTTTTTAATTCCTCCTATTTACATGGGAGGTTTTTGGTACTTTCTTTTTTTTGTCCAATATAACATCCCTTCCAGTTCAAACTGAGGATTGAAACTTGGCTTTAAATTTCAGAATCATACATTTTCTATCACATAGCTTCATTTTCAGACCCATTTTTATCTTCTTTTGGTTTGGGCTTTCAAGAATGAGCTCCTCACAATTTTTATGAAGACTTACCTTTGTTTGAAGGACAAAAGAGTATCTCATTTTGGAATTGGTAAATGATGCAAATGAGACTTTTAAAAATTTTTCCATGGACTCGTTTTAACACTAGTTTGTGAAAAAAACCATTACTCTTCTCAGGTCACCAATCTACAAGTATTTTAAAAATCTACAGCTTTCTATGGCTGTTTTGCAGTCACACAAAGCAATGAAACCAAGAAGAAATAAAAAATGAGTGAAAGAGAGAGAGATGGAAGCATCAAGTATATGCTCTGTCCCTATGGTTATCAATAGCCCTGATTCTTTTATTTTTTATCATGTCTAATAGCTTCTCTAAAATTCATTCAATAAAAAATCTTCATATTTATCAGTTTTGAGCTGAATTTCTGTCACTTGCAATAAAAAAATTCTACTAAAACATCACTCAAATGTGATAGAAGTATTTATTATAACTCTATCGTTTTCCTAATGTCATTCTCTTATATTTCCAGGAATGTGATATGTAGAATGTCACTAATTCAAAATGAATGTGTCTTACATTTTCTAATTTTACAATAATAATTTAAGAAGAAACGAATTTCCCTCTGAGTACAGGTTTGGTCTACTTCATAAAGCCTGTTCTCATTTTCATTATTCTCTACCTCGAATGCTGTGATTACTCTTGTTTTATTTAAATTTTAGCTTGAAGTTGCATTGCAACTTAGACAACATGACTCTTAGAATTTTTTTAACACATTATATTTTCCATGGATTTTTTAAAAAGTATATTCTGTAGTTGTAGAGTGAAGATTTTATTATAGATCCTTTAGATATGTTATTAACTTATTATTTCTCCATATTGACGGAGCATTTTTTTTTAGAAACTCTTTGGGGATAGAAAATTGGTTAAACACCCATTATCACTCTCTTTAGAACCTTTTTCTTTTCTATTATAGTTTTGATATTTAGTTGTTTGAAATATAAAAATCCATTTTCTTCTCAAATTTCAATAATGAATATACATCACTTTTATAACCAGAAAATAAAATAGCACTACAAAGATAAAAAACATTCCTTTGTTCTTTTATATACTATCCATATAAATAGGCTTAATAACATTTTACTCTTTTGGTCTCACAAATTGCTTTGTCTGCTTGATATTTATTACCTGTGTAGAAACAAGTCACTTAATGTCTCTGTATCTCAATTTCCTCATCTGTAAAGTATGAATATTTATATGAACTTCATATGAGCTGTTTAGGCATATGAAATGAGAATGTTTCAGTCTGAATACAAGGTCAGATTAAGGTGTGGGAAAGTTTTAAATCCACAGGAACATTTAATTTTCTGTCATTTTTATGTAGTCCTTCTAAACACAATGCTTTCTCAATCACAAAATACCCAAACACCAAGACTAAACAGAGAAGATTATTTTATTTTTCTTGATCCAGCTGAACAGGTAATATATCTAAACTTGAGATCAATAATCTCTGAATTTCCTCAAACCTTCTATTTTCTAACATTTGAACTACATCCTTGACTGTTTGGCAGTTTTAAGAGCTGTATTGGGTTTTGGTAAGGATTAGAGATACTTATGTAAAACATTTAGTCTTTGATTGACTCAGAGTGGGTGCTCAGTGCATCATGGAGGTGTTTATGGCTTGGGGTCCAAGCACAGTTATGCTGCAAGGCTGTTCCATGCCTTGCAGAGAGCAGTGGTTCTCTTTCTAGTTCTGTGCCTAACAGAGCTGCATGATGTTGGAGGAAATCATTGAATGTTTCTGACAGTTTTCATCTCCCTCTAAGAAATCTATATTAGAATTTGTTTCTCACTACCTTATATGGTTTTATGAAGACCAAAGAATACAATGGATCTGACTGAGCTTTTAAATTGCCTCCTGAACACCCTGCAATAACTTTCTTCTTAATAATTCCAAATTTTTGAGCTTAACGTTAGAGACCTTTTACGGTGTACCCTCTTATCATTCTGGCTAAATTTCCTTTATATCCCACATTAGATCCTTGCTCTAACCATAGCAAATCACCCAAAGTTTTCCTAAGTCACTGTGCTATCCCTTGACTTGGAAGGAAATTTTTTGCTTATTGGAATTCCCTCTCCTGGGAATACTCCTTGCTCTCTCTTTTCAACTCCTTTGTTTGGCTTACTCTTTTTGGAAATCTGGGCCTCAACCCTTATGTCACTTTAGGCAGAAAAATAGCTTTAATTCTCCAGAGATAGGCTAGCATCAAGTTATTATTCTCTTTACCAGTGACTCAGCCTTGATTTACCTCTGCACTTATTTAAATACCTCAAAAGTATTCTTTTCTCAGCCTGTGCTGGAATACATTGTATAAGCTTAAGAACTAATGGTTGAATTAATAGAATAATGAAGCATATATATACCCAAGTCATTATTTTAATACACCTGCCTGGACCAGTAACAGTTCCAAGGATGTAGGTGGGCCAAGTAAATCGAGTCTTCACAGAAGAAGATGATACAATAATATGTATTTTTAAAAAGAGTTCTTAACATTTTAAATTACAAAATAAATACAAGATATAATTGGTTAATGAACAAGATATTACTATGACTATTTAATAAGAATTATGTTTGGAGCCAGCAAGCTGTTTCAGAACAGCTTTTTATATTAAAAAATGTGTCTATGCAGAGGTCAAGCTTCCTAACAATTGCTGAGGCTGGAAAAAAAATTGCATCTTTCTTTTGACTTTACTGCCATCTGTTGTTCAAAGAAAGAATCACATTTCTGTTATTTTTCGATGTCACTCCAAGTCACCTGTTTATGGAAAGCACTAGAGAAATTCTGAGATTTCCACCTGAGAAATCCATCAAATCTGTTAGTGTGGGGCCTGTGGCATTTTCAACTAACTAGAAGGAGAGGAAAATAAGACTCAACATATATATTCTTGATTGGTGTGGACAAGGCTCTGTGCAAAGTAGTGGATGAATCTCCTGCTTTTTAAATGAAAGGATCGTCATTGATTTATTCTCCACTCAGCTGTGCATCATAACTTTTATTTTCTCTCGAGCCATCACCACCACCAGACCACTCCTCACTTCCAAGCCCTGCCTTAGATAAAAAAAGTATAATTTTAAACATTACTTTGAATTTTGTTACTTTTTTTTTTTTTTGCTGAGTTCATTCACATATTTATCCTTTGAATAAATCTATTAATTTCACTTTTACGAGTGCATGTAAACAAAATGAGGTAAAAAGAAACCTGTGTTCATTTCTTCAGCTGCCATCAGGGTTAACTTTAGATAATTCTTTCGCTGTTTCTAAAATTTTACCCCATTAAAGACCAATATTTTGAAATAAAGTTTCTGTTTTACCAAAACCAAGAAAAGACTGGAAAAAAGTGAAAACATATTACATAGACATAATTTATTAACACTTACTATGAAGCAGTTTCTTTTTATTTATTTTTTTAATAGAAGAAATGATTTAAATTCCCCCACACCCCTCTCTGTCTACTTCCCCCATCCTCCATCCCCCTCCCCTCTGGTAACCACCAGTTCATTGTCCATGTCCATGAATCCCTGTTTGTTTGTCCTGTTCATTGATGAAGCAGTTTCTAAATGAACTTTTCTATACCTTGGAAAAGTGAGATCAAAACTGAGAATAGGGTTGGTAAATCTGTTTGGAGGAAGGATCAGGGAACAGAGGTCAAGAAGAGCAGTGTGTTATGTATCTACGTGGTGTCTGGGAGGGAGAAAGGTGCTGGGATATCTGTGGGACAGAGTCAGGCTGCCACTCATCAGGATATAGAGTGAAATTTAGAGGAGGTTAGAAAACAGAAAACAGGCATACATCAAAATCTGCGTTTCATGATTTTGTCCCAAGCTGGCTCTGCATATCATAGGAACACGTTTTATACGTCTTCCTTTCACGGTGTTCCAAATTCTAGCCCCTGCTTGTTCATCCGGTTACTGATGTTCTCACATTCAAAAAAAAAAAAAAACTCTCTCTGGCCACAAACCTTAAATAACTAGCTGTAATAATTTACCTCTTATTCGATTTATTAATATAATTTTCTAGTCAATAATAACCAACATGTAGGAAAATAAATATTTCTTTCCTTCTTTTTCATCTCTGTCTCTCTATCTCTCTCTTTCTGTCTGTCTGTCATGTCTCTCTCTCTTTTGCCAGATAACTTTTTTAACTTATTTACTGTGGCACTTTAATAATGGCTTAGCAAGAAAGAGAAATCCTATATTGTAACACCACATAACTATCTTAAAAATACTTGTGCCCTTATAACACAGTGAACCAGCTAATTTTAGAGCACCTTGGTGTTCTAAAATTTAGAGATATCTGTTACATTAATAAAGTTTCTTCACTCCTGGTTGAGCTCATTTTTTAGTTATAACAGCTTGTCAGTTTATTCTCTTTGAATGTGGGCATCCTTAACTTCTTTCTTCAGAAAACCTTTAAATATTTTATAACAATTTATCATATTGGTATGCTACAGGTTCCTGTAGACAAGCTCTGTCAAGCTAAAAGAAAGGTTATGGAACTTTTATCAAGTGATATTTTTTTCACCATTTGCTTAAGGGATCACATTTATTTATTTACTTTTAATTCTTTAATAGTATAAATTATAGCATGATACATTACCATACCAAACTATTTATACATATTTAGAATAATATGTTGCTATTATTTAGAATAATATGTTGCTATTATTCTATTATTTGCCTGAAATAGAATTATATTTTATTTCAAATTTATGTTTCTACGTTCAGAGATGAGATTGTCCTAATTATATTTTTTCTGCATGTTTATGACTGCATATAAAAATGCTTGTGCCCTTATAACATATTGTTTTGTTTAGATGTCTAATCTATCACAAACTTATAAAATAAGTTGTGAAATTTTCTTTTTCTTTATTATTTAGAATAGTATATTTAATTGTGTGCATTATCTCTTCCTTAAACAATTGCTGTAATGTTTTCCATCATACATTTTCAATTCCAATAGTTTAATTCTGATTGTTTGTTACAAAAACAATGTAAATACATTGTTTTCAATCTTTTTTATGTATACAATAATGCCATTATGTACATGAACACTTCCTTCTGGGCTTAGATTTTTTTTTTATATATAAACATTTTAACTCTAGTTGGTATAAGACTATCCTAAGAATTTATTTTATCTTGTTTCACCTTGGCAAATTATTATTTGCCAAGAAATTTGTCTTTTTATTTGAATTTTCAAATTTATTACCAAAAAAATTGTTCATAAAACCCTCTCATAATGTTTGTAAGATCTGTAGTGATGTCCCTCACTCCTTTTAGTCTTTGCTTTAATTGGATCTTACAGTCAATTGGAGGTTTTGATGTCATATCCAAAAAAATCATTGCCAAGACCAAGGTCAAGAAGCTTCTTTTCTACATTTTCTTCTAGATGTTTTATGGTATTAGGTCTTACATTTAAGTCTCTGATCCATTTGGAGTTAATTTTTGTGAGTAGTGTGATATAGGGGTCCCATTTCATTGTTCTGCATTTATTTCTCGTTTCCTAGCACCATTTGTTAAAGAGACCAGCCTTTCAGTTTGGGAAATTTTTAAAATTGATTTTTACTTAATTCCATTGTGTTTTTATGGTGACATTGATTAATAAAATCCAATAAGTTTCAGCTGTATACTTTAACAGTAAGGCATATATATATATATATATATATATATATATATATATATATATATATATATAAATTTATACTGTGTATTTACCTCCCATACTTAGATTTCTTTCTGTCACCACATATTTGATCCCCTTTACCTCCCCCTTTCCCCAACTCCTTACCCTTTGGTAAACCACTAGTTTATAGTCCATGTCCATGAGTTTCTGTCTGTTTGTCCTGTTCACTTGTTGCTTTTAGGTTTATATCCCACATATAAGTGATATCATGTGATTTTCAACTTTTTCTGTCTGGCTTAATTCGCTTAGCATGATTATCTCGAGATCCATCCATGTTGTCACAAATGGCAGTATTTTATCTCTTCTTATGACTGAGTAATATTCCATTGTATATATGTACCACAGCTTCTTTAGCCACTCATCTATAATAGGACACTTCAGTTGCTTCATGTCCTGGCCACAGTGAATAGTGCTGCTATGAACATCGGTGTGCAAATATCTTTTCAGGTATGGGTTTTCAAGTCTTTGTGGTAAATATCCAGTAGAGAGATTGAGAGATTATGTGGTAGATCAATTCTTAGTTTTTTGAGGAACCTCTATACTGTTTTCCATAGTGGCTGTACCAATATGCAGTCCCATCAGCAGTGTATGAGGGTTCCTTCTTCTCCACATCCTCTCCAACATTTGTTATACTTGTCCTGTTGATTATAGCTATTCTAACAGGTGTGAGATGGTATCTCATTGTGGTTTAGATTTGCATTTCCCTAATAGCTAACAATGTTAAGCATCTTTTCCAATATTTGTTGGTCATTTGTATGTCTTCTAGGGAGAAGCGTCTATTCAGGTCCTTTGCCCATTTTTTGATTGGATCTTTGTTGTTGTTGTTGTTTTTAAATTGTATGAGTTCTTTGTATATTTTGGATATTAGGCTCTTATCAGAGAGGTTGCTTGCAAATATATTTTCCCATTCAAATGGTAGTCTCTTTACCTTGTTGTCGATTTCTTTTGCTGAGCAGAAGCTTTTTAGTTTGATGTGGTCCCATTTATTTATTTTGCTTTTACTTCTCTTGCCTTTGAGATCAAAATCCTCTTTAAGTCCAAGGTCCTTGAGTTTCATTCTGTTTTTTTCTTCTATGCATTAGTTTGATTCAGGTCCTATATTCAGGTCCTTAATGCATTGTGAGTTAATTTTGGTGTGTGGTAATAGACAACAGTCAAGTTTCATTCTTTTGCAGGTGACTTTCCAGTTTTCCCAGCAACATTTATTGAAGAGGCTTTCCTTTCTTCACTGTTTTTGGCTTTTTTTGGTAAAAAATTATTTGCCATATAAATATGGCTTTACTTCTGGACTCTTGATTCTGTTTCACTGATCCATGTGACTGTTTTTCTGCCAATACCATGCCGTTTTGATTACTGTCGCTTTGTAGTGTAATTTGAAGTCAGGCAGAGTGATGCCTCCAGCTTTGTTCTTTTTTCTCAGAATGACCTTGGCAATTCGGGGTCTTTTGTGCTTCCATACAAATCTGATGAATTTTTGTTCTATTTCTTTAAAAAATGCAGATGGGACTTTGAAGGGGATTGCATTAAATCTGTATTATGCATTAAGTAATATGGTCATTTTTAACTATGTTGATTCTTCCAATCCAACTTTTAACCTATTTTTATATTTAAATTTAAAGTGTTTTTTTTTTTATAGGCAGTATAAATTTGATCATGGTCTTTTATTTAATCTAACAATCTCTGTTTTTTAATTGGATAGTTAGACCACTTATACATAATACAATTTATTTTATTAGTTTTAATCTACCATAGTTTAATTTGTTTTCTATTCTTTGCTCCCTTTTCTCTCCTTTTCTGCACTCCTTTGGAAAAATTTTGTAATTTTGTGATTTCCTTTTAGAAGCCATACTCTTTATTTTGTTATTCTAGAGGATGCTTTAGATTTATAGTATGTATCTTTAACTAGTTACAGTCTATTTTCAAGTGGTATTTTATTTTTTCCTGTATAATAAAACATCAATAATTGCAACAATATTGCAATTTCAATTTCTACTTCCAGACTTTGTCCTATTGTTGTCAGAATTTTAACCCTATTAAGTCTTACAATTCATTGTTAATAAACATTCAATTTTGTTTAAGTAAATTTAAATACTTTTAAAGTTTTATATATTTACCTACATAGTTGCTATTTCTGATTATCTTTATTTCTTTGTGTGCATTCAGATTCACTTATTGCATCATTTTTCTTTTGCCTGAAGGACTTCTTTCAACCTATGTTATAGTGGGTCCACTGATGATTTTTTCTTCCAGCTTTGGCTTTCTGAAATGTCATTATTTTGTTGTCATTTGTCTTAGTCTGTTCAAGCTGTTATTATTAAATAACATAAACTGGCTGCCTTATAAACAATAAAAAATTATTTTTAAAAGTTCTAGAAGCTGGAAAATCCAAAATCAAGGTGATAGTGGATTAGGTGTTTGATGAGAACCTGCCTCCTGGTTCATAGAACACCATCTTCTATCTGCTATCTTAGCAGAATGGACAAAGGTGCTCTCTGGGGTTTCTCTGATAGGGGAACTAATTCATGAGGGTCCACCTTCATGACCTAATCACCTTCCAAAGGCCTTACCTTCTAAAGTCATCACATGGGGAATTAATCTTAACTATGTGAATTTTAAGGGGCCAGAAGCCTTCAGTCTAGCATTCTACATTAACCCTCCAAAAGTCATGTCCTTCTCACATGCATAATATTTTCATTCCATTCCATCAGTTCCAAAAGTCTTAACTCATTTCAGCGTCAACTCTGGAGTCTAAAGCCCAAAATCTCATATAAATATCATTAAGATCAGATATGAGTGAGACTCAGTATAATTCATTATGAGGAAAATGGTTTGCCAGCTATCAACCTATGAAACCAAACAAATTATGTGCCTCCAAAATTCAATGATGGGAAAAGCATAGAATAGACGTTTCTATTCCAAAGAGGAAAAATAGGAAAGAAAGAATCCTTGGATCCCAAGTGAGTCCAAACTGCAAGGCAAACTCTGTAAGTACTAAGGCTCAAGAATATTCCTCTTTGGCTCTAAGCTCTGCCCACCAGGTGCACTAAGTTGATGGTCTTCATTCTGGGCTCAGAGATGGTGGTCTTGCCCCCCAACAGCTTTGCTGGACAGGGATTGGGTCCCATAGTTTTGAAGTAGGCCATATGTCTTATTGCAAGCAAAGTGGTGGTTCCCCCTTTTGAAGCCAAAGCAGCAGCCCAAGTGATCTATGAATCACTTTCAGGGTCATTCTTCTCTTAAACTAAAGAACAGCTCCTCATTTCTATTGAGGTGGCTGATTAGGTCCACAATTTATACCCTTACTAATCTCCTTTGAGAGATCAAAGAGTTGCTTGGTCACATCCTTAATGTTCTCTTCTAAACAAGTGTTCTCATTTTTTTTTTTTTTTTTTTTGCAGAAGGAATAGACCAAGAATTTTTAAATCTTTAGTTCTAGTTCTTTCTTGCTTAACCATTCTGTCTTTAAGCTTATTTCCTGGTCACAGACAGCTATGGTTTTGCTGTGCAGGGTGAGAGAGCTCTCTGGTATTTCTTTTCTAAGAACATTAATCCCATTCATGAGGCTCACCTAATCACCTCTCAAAGCCCCACTGCCCTCTTAATTCCATTATTTTGTGGGATTAGGATTTCAAAATATGAATTTGAGGAGCACACACACATTCAGTCTGTAGCATCGTTTATGAAAGATACTTTTGCTAACTATAATACTCTAGGTTATTAAGCTTTTTTCTTTGTAGTACTTTATAGATATTGCTTCATTGTCTTCTTGTTTGCATTGTTTTCCGTGAGAAATCTGATATAATCTATGTTTGTTTTTCTGTATGTACTTTTATATTTAATATTAGCTTTGAATAATTTTTTTTATGATGTGCCTTTATATAGTTTTTTTTAAAAAAATGTTTTCTGTGTTCAGGCTTTTTTGAGGTTTCTGGATCTGTGTGTTTAGATTTTCATCAAATTTGAGAATATCTTGGCCATAATGTCTTTAAATATTTTTTTCTTCCCTCTCTTTTGGGGACTTCAGTTACACATATTAAAGTGCTTGGTGTTTTCCCCAAACTCACTGATGTTTGCTCATTTTTTTCAGTCTTTTTAATGTCTGTGTTTTATTTTGAATTGTTTCTATTGCTATGCTGGTTTGGCAGAAAGCAAACTACCTCATTTTTTTTTTTTTTTTCTTCTCAAGAATTAGTCCTTTGATACCTATTCTGTAATACCTGAAAACAGTTGCTTCACATATCTTGTATTGAATTATTTTATTTTTTATGGTGTTGGAGTAAGTTCAATACCTAAAACTCTATTATGGCTGAAACTGGAAGTGTTCCTAACATAGATTTTTTTAAAAAATAAAAACATGAGCTCCATTAATATATTAAAATATTTCCAGAATCTGGAGTCATATGTTAAACTTCTGTATAAATCAAATGTACTATTTTGATAGAATAGCTTTAAATAAATATATCTTAATAACATGATGTTTAAAAAAAATTTTGTATAAATATTAACTATATGGCCAGGGATGGGACATAGCTTTCAAGATCATTTAAACCATTGGCAGTAGCGCTTCTAAGACCTACAGTCCTATTTTCAATTTCAATGCAAAAAACATACAAACAGATAAATATAAATTCTAGTTTCAAGGCTTTTCAACAAAAAAGTCATTGGTGTCCTAAAACATTTTTAATATTTAGAAAATATAAAGATAATCAGAGAGAGACTATGCTTACCTAAATAAAAGTTGCCTAGATCAAAGAGAGTGTCTGTGTCCATTGGTAGAACATTAACTAGAATAACTGACATAAAAGTGACAGGAGAGGAATGAGAATAACAAGAGGGACAATATTTGAAAGGGTGGATACACATTTGAGCTCACTGGAGGATTCATCTTGGTTTCACCAAGTCCAGAGAATTTTTTACTGTTTTTCATCAAAGAAATGTTTTTCTTAAAAAATATTACATGATAAGGGGTCTATAACTTCTGTATTGTTGTAGTAAGTTTTTTACAATTACAATTATATTCTCTTTTCAATAGTTATAAATTTATAAGGGTGTAAGCAGCCCAGTAAAAATTCAAATATCCTGTTCCTTTTTCTGATAGCATTTCTGCATATTGACCACTAGATGGCAATCCATCCCCATTTGATGTTTTTACATACAAAGCATTTCCCTTGGATCCTAGGTTGCTGTGAGTCAAAGGCCTCTTCAGTCGCACATGTACTCATTCAGGACTTTCAGAACACCTACTATATGCCAGACTGAGTATTAGAGATACAAAGATTAATGAGACACAGTTGCCCTAAAGGTTTTCACAGCCTTCTGTTGGGGAGTGACAACTATATAAACTGCTAAGTAAAATTCAAAATAAGTTAGAGATGGTCTCTTAGGATGGTTCAACTTAAAATTTTTTGACTTTATGATGGTGCAAAAGTTATGCACAGTCAGTAGGAACTATACTTCAAATTTTGAAATTTGATCTTTTGGGGGGCTAGCAATATGGAGTATGGTACTTTCTCACGGTGCTGGGCAGCAGCAGCTAGCCATGGCTGTCAGTCAGGCACACAATCACAAGGGTAAACAATGGATGCTCTACAGTGCATTGTGTTGCCAACGTTTTTTGGATTTTGTGCATGGAGCAGGATTAAGTTAGACAAGGCTAAATTATGATTTAGTAGGTTAAGTGTATGACTGCATTTTAGACTTATGATATTTTTATTTTATGATGGATTTATCATGACATAACCTGATTGTAAGTCAAGGACCATCTGTACTGTGATGGAAAAATGTTCTAAGAGCTCCTGACTTGAGAGCATCTGAAATATCTATGGACCGCTTCTGCTTCTTCCTAGTACTATTTTTTTTTAATTTTACTTGGGGAAGTTTTATAACAGAATTGATATCTAAAAAGTAATCTAATGCAGTAAGTATTTATTGAGCTTCTGGTATGTGTATATGCAAACCAAGGCATTAGGTGCTACCATGGAGAAACAAATGACTCGTTTTTTCATTTATTCACTGCTTGAGAAACTTACATCAGACAGGAGAGTTAAAACAACCCACATATAACTATAACATGGAAAACACTATAGATAAAGCCTTATGTTACTGAAAAGAAGGTTAATTTCTGGCTAGGGAAATCAAGAAGGTCTTCATCTGAGAAATTCCATGTAAGGAATCTTTTTAGAGCAAATAAAATTCTGATTGGTAAAAGTGACTGGGAGTCTCACTTATATCAGCCAGATAGAATAGCTGACAGGAAATATGACCATTAGTACAAAGCCTCTGCCCTCTCTCCCTGGCTTTTTCTAATTCTTACAGTGCTACTGACTGACCAGCTTGCAGTCTTTGGGTAGGTCAGTTAAGTTTTCTTTTTAGAAAGCCCCAGTTTTCTTCTCTGTTAAAGAATTAACTAGACATATGCAATCCCCACCTCTCATCTCAAAGATATTCAGTTCAAAGATGAGGTGGTGGAAAAATATAGGTTTTACTTAGGAAATGAGAATTCTGCATTTATGGCTTAAGTGTAAGTTCTGGTTAGAGACTGCAACAGGCTAAATCTGGTGCCCGGTAACATTCATGTGTTGAAGCCCCAGCCCCCAGGACCTCAGGGATTAAGCTAATGAAGCCATTAAGAAGGTTTCTAATTCAATATGACTGGTGTTCTCAAAAGAACACCAGGAAGTATTTGGACGCAAAAAGAAACACCAGGGGAGCATATGCACAGAGGAAAGATCATGTGAGGACACACCGCAAGAAGGTAGTCAAGGAGAGAGGTGTCAGCAGAAACCCAAACTATGTCTTGATCTTCAACTTCTAGCCTCCAGAACTGTGAGAAAACAAATTTCTATTGTCTAAGCCACCTAGTTTCTGGTTGTTTTTTATGGCAGCCTAAGCAGACTGATACACAGGCTATTATAAAGTAAACCTGGAAAAGTAATGTGTGACCATTCTGTAGAACTCTTTAAAACAGAGATAGAAATTATATATTTGATTTAGTGTTCGATAAGCAACTATCACAGGTTATGAGCTTGAGAAAAGGACACTCTGCCTAGCACCCAATCAACAGCTTGAAACTTTGAAAGTAAAAATATGTTGGGAAGATTGGGAAGGAAAGTAGGGAAAGATTTTTAACACCATTTTAAAAAATGAAAATGATACAGGGGAGACACCAGGATCCCAAAGGGCGAGACTCTGCCATTGCACTCGACCATGCTGAGCCTTATGATTTCCCCACATGTGGGAGACTCAACTGCATAATTTCTGCTAGTGGGAGGTTTGTGCTCTCCATTGAAAAAAAAAAAGAAAAAGAAAAAAAGAAAAGGAATTAAAATGTCAGGAACTCTAGATTGGCAGCCAGAAGGTCATGTTAAGTGTGGGCTCTCTAGCTTAAGTCCTTGGTTACTTTTAAAAAGGTCTTGACTTCACTGGGCTGCTGTTTCATTGTCTGTAACACAGAAATGTTAATACTGATTATTCTCCTTTCACAAGATGTTTGTTGGGGTCAAACCAGAAAACCGTTGAGAAAGAACTATAAAAATTACATGGTGCTAGATTGATAGACAATCTACATATGCTTAGTGTTGAAAGAAACCATAAGGTCACAGAGTCTAACCTCTTCACTTAAAAGTTATTAAACAAATGTATAGCATTATTTATATGGAAGACATATGTCCTGAACACTAGATAGACTATATTCTTTGTTTCTCTTATATATCTGATCAATTTTTTAGAATTCAATAGATATTTGGAAAAAGAATAAGAGGTCATTTAATACAACCACCTACACATTTTGGAAATACTTTTTTTTAAAATTGTTTTTCTTTTTCAGTTACAGTGACATACAATATTATCTTAGTTTCAGGTAGACAACATATACAACATAGTAATTAAACATTTATATAACTCACGAAGTGATCACCTTAATAAACCTAGCATGCATCTACACCATATATAGTTATTATATTATTGACTATATTTCTTATGCTGTATTTTACATCCCATGACCATTTTGTATTTTTTAATCCTTTTCCCCTTAACCACCCTCTCATCTGGCAACCATCAAAATGTTCTCTGTATCTATGAGTTTGTTTCTGTTTTGTTTGTTTATTTATTTTGTGTGTGTGTTTTTTAGATTCCACTTATAAGTGAAATAATATGATATTTGTCTTTCTCTGCCTGATTTATTTCACTTAGCATAATATAAACATAATTTAAGTAAAAATTTAGCCATATTATCTTAGGCAAATTAATTGTGTGTGTGTGTGTGTGTGTGTGTGTGTGTGTGTGTGTGTTTGTGTGAATTTATGCTATAGATTGAATTAGGTTAGCTGTCTACTCAACTGTCCTCTCAAAATGTATATGTAGAAGTCAAATCCCCAATATAATGATATTTGGAGGTGGGACCTTTGGAAGTGATTAAGGCATGAAGGCAGAGCCCTTATTAATGGGATTAATGCCCTTACAAAGAGATCTTAGAGCTATACCTTACCCCCTTTCTGTCATGTGAGGACATGGAGAATGAGGACTACCTATGAACTAGGAAGCAGGTTCTCACCAACCACCAAATCTTTCTTGATCTTGGACTTTCCAGCCTCCAGAAATTTGAGAAATACATTTTTGTTGTTTATAAGTCACCCAGTCTATGGTACTGTGTTATATAGCCTAAACAGACCAACACAATCTAGTTGGAAATTGTTAGAGAAAATTAGGAAATATATATTTTAAAAGAGCTCAAAAGATCACTAGATAGGTGAATTATTGTTATAATAATAATTGGTGATAATAATAACATTCTTTTCAGATTAAATCCTAATGGTATTTAAGAGCTAAACCATTACATTTTTACTTCCTCTAATTGTTAGAAAATTCTTTCTTATATTTAGCTTAATTTTGCCTCCCTCTGATTTCTAACCATAGACTCTTGTTTTCTTCTCTTTGTTTTCAGCTATTATTCAAAAATAACTATCTTCTCTCTTCTAAATTGATAGTCCTTTAGTTATTTGATATTGACTCTCACATTCCTTTAAAACTATATTTTTTCTAAAATATTCATGTTTATTGACTCAAATCATGTACAATGTGATTTCCTATCTAATCACTGCCCTAGTTGCCATGCTCTGTGTATTTTAATGTCATAATCTCTTTAATGAGTAGTGCCTAAAATTTAACACAATAATTCATCTAGGGTGTATTATTGCTAAACACTTTTGAAAAATCTTCCTCCAGTCACTGTATTTTCTAACGACCAGTTCCTACCACTGTGTTATTCACATAGTAGGTGCTCGATAAGTAATTTTAGTTTTCAGTATGGCTTAAATGAACATTTTAGGAAGCCATTTCCTGTCATTGGGTCCCTTATGTTTTTCGGTGAACTCAAATCTAAAGTAAAAAATGTTTGCTAAAATAGTGCAGAAATTACTATAAAAAGTAGAAAGTGTTGGGTCTTTTGATGGTTAATGAAATAATAAGACAAGTTAGTAGGCATAACTAAAATTTCAATAATAACTTAGAACATGATTATTTTTTATATCATTTAGAGGAATGCAAACATTTCCATGTGGCACAACACAAAATTGGGTTGACTTGAAGCACAGCTGTGAGAAATCAAGTTCTGTCTTCTTTACATGTGTTTTTCAGTAGAGATGAACTATTCACAGAATAAAGGATGGGGAAGGACCCAAAGCCCAAAGAACACATCTCTCTCACACCTCTTCTCAGCTTCTCAGAGATATCCTGGCTTAACTTCCTTGTATGTGAAACTGTCAATCAAACTAGGTGTTCTTAGTGTTGAGATGCCACTCAAAATGGACATAGTGCAAGTGAAACTGCCACTCAAAATGGCTACCTGGCAAATGGAGCTGTCAGTCATTTTGAGGAGTTCAGTCTGTTGTATTGTCAATAAGATGGGCTGGTGTGTGCTTAAAGCTGCCACATCAGATTTAATAGAATTGAAAGTCTTGATTAACTCTCTATTCTGCAGTTCCTCAAACTTTTTACTTTTTAATACAGTTATAATTTTTAATTTTTCAAAGCTTATAGTGACAAATGATTAAAACAGCATGGAGTGGTGAGAAGACTATACTTAGGGTACACATTGCTAATGAAAGTGAGTGAAGAATTAGGTTGGTTGCCTACTTCACTTGTCATCATCACAGGCCAAAGAGAATAGAGAACAGCCTGTGATAAGCATAATAGGCATTCATTCATTCATTCATTCACTCCATAAATCTTTATGGTATCGCCTACTGGGAACTAGTCAATAAGTAAATATCCTTTGAAATAAAACATTAATACATTCAGAGAAAAGTGGGATTGAGGAGCGTACATTTCTCTGCAGGCTCTGAGTAACAAACTATGCTGTAATGCTTTATTTTTTCCTGCTTCTCTATAATTTTTGGCACAATTTCACTTGTTTAATGAAATCCCTTTGCTTTTTATTTGCTAGGTTGCTAGCAAATGTGATATATTCTCCTAAATCGTTAACTAGTGTCTACAACTGGTGAAAGCTACTTTAGTTTTTAAATATTATAGTAAAGGTATTGAATTTGGGGGTGTTATTTGATTCTACTTCTACAGAATATCAATTATAAAAATAATTTAAGCTGTCAGTTAATATATGACTTTCCAATCACACCGACAAGCAGACAATTAAGAGATTAATCTGTAGTTTCATCTAATTTATTTAGTTTATCCTGTAGTTACATCTAACTTTCATCAAAATTGCAGTTCCATGTTGGCAGAAAATGCATTTTCTTTTTAACTATTGTGTGAGAAACTGCTCAACTCAGGGTAAGCCCTCAGTAAATAGTGTTAAAGGAAGGATTCTTGAGTAGAGTGTAGAACAGGAGACATCTCCTTAATATAAAAGAGCCCGAGATAATCTTGCTAGTACACATAAGCCTAGATATGAAATGAAAGGGCAAGTTCCCTGGCTCTGTGGACTCAGAGTGATTCAGTCTGGTTCTAAGTGCTACTGTGTTGTTCTACATTGAAATATTGAGTCACAGCCTTCAGGGTTTTTGTTTGTTTGTTTGTTTGTTTGTTTGGTGGTGGTGGGTGAGGGTTATAGCACAATTAACATTTAGAACCCAAGTCTTCCATTGCACCTATAAAATTAAGTCTAACATAATGCTATCCTAATTTTTCTCAGCAATTCTTCTCCTAGAATTAGAGGCTACTCTGCCATTTAACATTCAACTAGAAGCCTGATCATTGCCTCATTTGATTATGACTGTCACTCATCATCTCTCCTGCTAATGCACTACTTTCCCCCCCAAATTGGTACTTTTTAGATATTTATTAGTATATAAATTTATGGCATCTTTGAACCCCCACTTTCTACAAGCAAGCCCCTATCTTCAGTCTAAGACCTTCCTCTGCCCGGTTCTTTCTCAGTTGATGGCATGGCTCTTAGCCAAGTTCCACGATGTTATGGAAAACAACTTCTGCCCTATTTTTGTTTTGATCAACTAAGTAGATAAACATATAACTATCAATAATCTCCATTTTGAATGACAGAAATGATGAAAAGTACTAAATATATTCATTGATAGATTTCAGTGTTTTCTTTTATTTGTGCTTTTTAGATATTTCTCTCAGCTATCTTTTGTCTCCTTAATTAATTATAAATTTTATGAGTTAAGGTATGGTCAACATCATGTCAGAAGCTTTTTACTGGGAAGAAAGAGGCCTGTGGTTTTCTGATAAATCTGCTGCTACTTGGCAGAATTTCATGAGAAGTTTGCATTAGATTATTTTTAAGATCCTCTGCAACACAAGAATTTTCTGATATTATGTCAATGAACAGAGAAATGAGGAAATGAGAGAAACATTTTTTTCCCTGAGAAATGGGGAATTAGCCAGTATGAATGAGGAGTACCAAATCCCTGTCTTGGCTGATGCTAGTGTTTGCTCAGTGGTGCGGTTCAAATGAAGGACAACATGTCATCATGGAGAGATGTTTCATATGAATAGAATAAATCGTGTAAGCTCAGTAGATTGGGATATGCCACTCTGATTTTGTTGGAGATAGTTTTAATGTTCCTGTGTTTTCCTTGACAGACACTAGGTGGCATAAGTATTTGATTTTCTAAAATGAAGACAAACCTACAACTTGGCAAAAACATGCTGTATCACACCTGTTTCAGGCTCACTTAAGTAGCAAGGCTTTATTTTGAGAATTATGTAGACCATTCTGCTGGTTCAATTAGCAGTGAAAATGGACTATTTTGTGGTACAGAATATTTATAATGAAAAACTTGTCAAATGTTGGTCATTAGTACACAAAAAAAGGAAAGATATTAGAGTATAGAAAATAAAAGAAAGATTAGAGGGAAAATGTCAATGAAAGGGATGGAAGAAGATGGATACAAATGAAAGAAACAGATGTTTCACCAGAGCAGAAATAGTATACGTAGATTTGGATAAAGGAATCATAGACTTTCAGAATTGGAAAAAGTTTTGGAGGCAACTTACTCTAACTCCATCCAGACAGAAAAATAAAGCACCCAAATAATATAAATAGAGGTTTTCATACATCTGGTTATATATATATATATATATATATATAAACAAATTTCACCACTGTAATGGTCAATTTGTTTTTATTGATACTTTGAGAGACCAAATAAAGGAAAATAAATTACTTTTGAGCGGGCAGTCATATCCATTTTTAAGTAAGTACATTAAGTGAAGTTGATTTGGTAGCATAACTAGCCATTTCAGCTATAAATAATCTTAGAGAGTCTTCTATGATTTGTCTATGAAAGGCAATTTTAATTTTTAAGTTAAACATATCTTTAACTTGGTATGTTTCTATTACACAGATTTTCTCTTTTTTTCTATTTATCTACTATTATGCCTTTACTTCTGGTGCTAATAAAAAAGACAACATTACATTGCAACAAAAATTCCTTTGGTGCATATATATATATTAGATGGTGTGACCATAGAATTTGTGACACTTTAAAAAATAGCTTTACTGAAATTTAATTAACATGATAAAAACTGTATATATTTAAATTGTAAAATCTGAACAGTTTTGACATAAGGGTACACCCATGAAATCATCACCACAATCAAGATAGTGAAAATATAACCCACAAAACTTTCTTTATGCATCTTTGTAATCCTTAGCTTCTACCTTTCTCTCCCTCCAGCTTCCCACAGGCATCCACTAATCTATTTATCACTATAAATTAGTTTTCATTTTCTAGAATTTTAGATAAGTGGAATAACAAAATATGTATTTTTTGTTTGATTTCTTTGACTCAGCATAATTATTCTGTGAGTCATTCAAGTTGCTGTGTTTATCAGTAGTTAGTACTTTTTATTGAGCAGCATTGTATGCATACACCACACTTTAGTATCAATTCTCCTTTTTATGTGCATTGTGTTTTTGTTTTTAGGTGTTACATATGAAGCCTATGCTAGTGCTCTCTCTCTCTCTTTCCCTTTCTCTGTCTCTCTCTCTCTCCCCACCATTTCTTTTTTTTTTCTATCTTTATTCATATCAATTCTTCAATAAGTCCAGGCTTTTACAAAATGAGGAAGACTTCAAAAAATTTGCTTGTAGCTTATCCAAAATCTCTGAAGAAAGGGAACATTGAGAATTTCTCTAAGAGTTTCTCCTCCTCAGCAGTATTTTTTTGTCATGAGTGGCTGTCCTGTGCATTGCATGTTAGCATCGTCCTTGGACTCTACCCATTTAGATGCCCATAACATCCTTCCTCACAAGCTGTGACAACCAAAAATGTTTCCAGACATTATCAAATAGCAAACATTCTCTTTGGAGCAAATTTATCTACTTTGAGAATTTTCTAACAGTTTAAAACGGAAGAAAGAGAAAATATTAACTAAAAAAAGGATAGATTCAAATTTAATAAATTGTTATGCCCCAGTCATTTAGAGAGTGCTTATAATGTACTAGGTTAAGCATCCTAACTATGTTGTCTTACTTTATCCTCACATGAAACTTATGATATAAAATAATTTTTACAACTCTTATTTTACAATTGAGAAAAACAATACTGGATTATTTAGGATCCAGTCAGAAGTCAGAGAGATTTTGAGTTAAAGTCACCTCAACTAGATATTAAGTTATTAACTAGGCAAATAAAACATTAATGGGAGAACTGTAAGGTATGGTGGGTTAGTAAACTGGCACTGTGATGTGGGTGTAGAAGTAATGCTGAATTTTACTGTTTGCTGATATCATGATAAATGTATGTGACCCTGGCTGATTTCAGGCTACTAATATGACATCACTGAATGCAAAGATGGAGAGGGAAGAGCATAACAAGTTTACTTAAGCTTTGTATAAAGAGCTCCATTATACCACATGTGCTAAGGTGTCTCTGAGGTAGCAACTGCAGAAAGTAGTCACCATGCCTAAGACTGAGAAAATGGAGAGATGAGGTTGGAATTATAAAATCTTAGAAGCTTAGATGAGGGCCCCAAGGAGATGAAACGCTGACCTCTGAAGAAGAGGTGCTACTTGACTAGTGCTGGAGTCTTTGGTCTTGAAGGAGGGACCCTCTGGGATTGTGACACAGGTTTCATAAGGGAGAACCCTAGCACCAACTGACTGGTGCTGCTGTCTCTACTGTTCTACAAACATTGGAACAATGTAAATTAGATTTGGCAGTTGCCACAGGAAGGGATTGCTGCTGCTGGAGTAAAGAAGCATTGCTATGGTGAGACTGGCAGAGAAAGGAAACAAAGAAAGGAGTCACTTCCTCCCTCATTCACCTATGCAATCTTCCCGAAGCACCAAGCCCAACAGGGAACCTCTGGCAAAGCAGAAATGTTTTAGAGTGTCAGGCCCAGCATCACAAAGCAGAATATAGAAGGTTGAGATTGGAACTCCGGGTTCATGGCACAGATTCCTAGTGAGATATGTAATTATTAATACATATTATGTAATTATTAATACATATTAAATATGTCACTTATGTAATTATTAATACATATTAAATATGTAAGGCTAGTTAATATTATATAGATTTTTACTCAAGTAAATCTGACTCTGTATTGTATGTTCTTTATCACTCCATTATATTATCAAAAAATATCAGTAATTTTTTTCTCTCTAATGATGTTTATCTTTAACTTGTGTATCTGTAGATTATACTACTATTTTGATCTATGGTGGTGACACTTTTTTAAATTGCTAATATGATCTTCCTTCTTCTTAGAATCAAATGCATCCAAAAATGAATGCATGTGAGGACTTGATTTGTTGAAAATAGATGGAATCTGGGTTCCAAAAAAGCATTCTTACTATAAGTCTTCAATATATTCACAAAACTGATTAAAAACTCAGTAGAGAAAAAAAAATCTCATGGTATACAAGCATTGCAAATTTCTGAACACAACTTTAAGGTTTTTTTTTCAGATATCTAGGAATGTTGTATTAAAATGGCTAAATGGAACTGAAGTATGAGCGTATTTGAAGATCCCCTTCCATTACACAAATCACCCATCAAATGGATTGGAGAAGATATCAAATGCTTGCTTTAAGGCTCTCCACACACACACACTCAAACACACACTACAGAGAAACTGTATAGAGAGAAGAAACAGAACTTGATAAAATTTAGATGTCAATCATTGTAAGATATTCTATTACTTATTTGCCACTAAGGTAAAAAGATTGCCACTTAAATTATGACATACCCTTACTTGTAAAATACATCACAACTTCAGAGATGTTAAAATGTGAAAAACCATTTACCTTAACATCTATAAAATGTAATAGAAATGAAGGATATAATAAATTAGGTATGTGGGTTAGTAATGAATTAAGTTACAGGGATTCTGCACTGATGACAAGAAAAAGTGCTTTCAAATACTTTAGTACAATTCTTCAGGTATAGGGATATTTTATCCTTCCTATTTTTTCCCTCAATCTCCACCAAACAACAAACTGGAGGGGTAATTTTTTGTTGGTATATAGAATTATAATTGAGCCTATGAAAGGTTTTTCTAATAGTAAGTTGTATTAGTTTATATACTTCAAGAAGCTGATATCAAGATGGGATTAGAAATGACATAAATATATTGGAGGACAGAGCAGGGGAAAACAGGACAGCCTCCAGACTGTAATGCAGGGATGGAAGGAGAGAGAGAAGAAAGAATTATTGAAGTAAGAAGAGTCTCTGCCTGCAGCACAGTTCCAAGAAAGGTTTGGCATGGCTTATGGGAAGCTCCAAGTCCAAGTCACCTGTTGGAAGAATAACAACACGTCTTGCTGGAATGGGCTTGCTTTCAGCCCCAGCAATGATCAGTTATTGCCTGGATGCAGCTGCAGGAAGCATTATTTTGGTGAAAATGTGATGTATCCAAAGAGATAGCAGCTGAAGGTGTCAGTCAATTATACTCCCTGCAACAGGAGAACTAAGCAGAGCATTTTCATATCTGCACTACAAGGCCCAAAAAGCACTGGAGGAATATTGAGGATTTTTCTCAGTAATATCTGAAAATAAGATGAAATCTAGTGTTTTGAAATGAGATTCATTCTAAAGGCAGGAGACAAACCATATGAACAAACTATTGAAGTCTTTCTCAGAGCTGCAGTTTTATTACTACACAAATCTATATTGTGATCTGCAAATGATGGAACTTCAGGAGCGAAAAATCACAGCTGGAAATGAAAGACATTTAAATTGCAAGAATGTTTGTGAGCATGTACCGGATGATGATGTAGAAGCAATATTTAGAAGTCTACAGATGATGCTGAATTAAGTAGAATGGTAATAATGAGCACAGCGTATTCATATACAGAAAGACCTCAGCCATTTAATTACTGTGCTGGGCTAGCATGATAAATTTACCTGGACACAAATCAATGGTAAATGGTTCCCAGAACAAAGCATTCAAGAAAACCATGTATACTAAATAGAATAGTGTTTGCAATATGCAGCCAGAAATAATTCTGACATTAAATCACAGAGTTGAGGCAGCAGAATCCTAATTACATATTGAAAGTGGGTCTGGTAGATGAGTGAGCTACTTTCTGATTACAAATGTGCTATTTTGGCAGGTGCAGTTAGGCTCAGAAATACTATTTGTTGCACAAAATGGCTCTCTATGTCTTGGAGTGTAGGAAAAAATGCCTACTCTTTCCTTCTACTGAAGTCTGAACTCAAACCTAACATCTGCATTCATGCAGTTAGACATCCTACAAGATAAATCATGTCTCTCTCTCTTTTTCAAGCTCTTTCATATTATATGGATAATATGGGGGTGGGGGGGAAGTCAAACATAAACCGAGATTACGACACAATGTTCGTGTTATTCCCAATGAGCTTAATCAGTGACAACCTCTTTTTTTAATCAATATTCCTAAAATGAAGAAAGTGAGTGAGAGCTTATAGACATTTTTATTTTTGAAACAATTAAACAAAAATTTTACAATAGAGCATTGAGAAACCTGTATGGTATCAAGTACTTACAAATATTATTAAATGAATAACAAGTACTGTTAAAATACCACTTTTTTTGTTGCAGGTATTGGTCTTTGAAGTTCTGAATCTTTTACTCAAAGCCTTAAAATAGTAATTTATTTTATTTAGGGCTCTATACAAAAATTTAATTTCCCTTAAGAAAAAAATGGCTATACAGATTTGTCAAATAAATGTGCAATTCTAGAGGCAACAAACCTTTATTGGTTTACAAGTTTATCCAATGTTTCTTTTCTCAATATGCATAAAGAGATGGAACCTGTGCACTTGGAGAATGCAATAAGAAGTCAATATAGAGTCTATATGTTGTATTTTGAGCTACAAGACATCCCATCAAACACTTTAAGAAATAGTTCCCATGTCGGTTTAGGGCTCCTACCCACTTCCCTTACCTTAGAATTGTAGTTCCTAAAAGCTGACTCTATCCCAGACTCAGTAATAAAGCATGTGAACAATGTCTATGAATTAATTAGCTCATTCCATCTCCCAACACTGGTTGATTTGGAGATGGGCATATGTTTCTACCAGGCCAATCAGAGGTCCAAAGCCTAAATGCAAGTACTTTGGTTTGAGTCTTTGGGGGAGTGGATTTACTCTCTCCTGCTGAATATAAACTTGAGTACAAACTGGATCTGTTCCCATCATCTTGCTACCAGGTGGGAACTGAGACTGAAGCCAACACAGCAGAAGGCAGAGCCAGAGACAGAATAAATTGAGACCTGAAATTATCATCTAATCTGCCAGTACAGCAGTGCTGGATGCAGTTCTCTCCATAGACATTTTAGTTATATGAGCCAATAAATTCTCTCTGTATCAAGTCAATTTGGACCAGATTTTTATACCTCAAACCGGAAGTGTCCTAACTTTCATGTTACCCAACAGTGAGATATGGGGATGGTGGGACAGAGTATATTGAAATGACAAAGTCATTAGAAATGAAACTGAAACTCATTCTGTTTAACATGTCATGTTACAGACAGTAATGGAATAGGAGTAAGATGTTTGTGAAGATTTGGGTATATTATATCATGCCAAGCTTCCTCTCCTCAGTAGTGAGTCTAGCAACTCATCCAACCCCCTGCACTAAGAGACTTGACCCAACTGTAGTGTGGTTTCTAGCAGAACAAGGCCATGTCCTTAGGATGATCCCAGCCTCCATTAAAGTACCTGCCTGAGAAAGCTCAACACTGCCAGGAGCATTTGTTCTAGCCAACACCTGATCATAGGCCCCTGAGCTCTCTTTCTTAGAGATTTACTAAAAGGTCTTGCCATTGTGAATAAGTATCTCTTATAACTTAGGAGTGTCCCTCTCAGGCACCAGAGAACCATTCCTTTGAAATGTAAACATCAGGATAGAGAGGGCTTCTGTCTCCCCGTCTCTGTGGGAGTATAGAATCCTAACTTCCATACTACTGGATAACAGACACAGACATGGCCAATCTGATCACATTGTCACTGACCACTCCCTTAACAGTTCCCACCTCTCTGACTCTACGGAGCTCCACCCTCTCCCCTCTCCTTCACTCTTCCCTTAAAACGCCCAATCACCTCTGCACAAATCAGAATGGAATCCGACCCTTTCCCTTACTGTAAGTAATTACTGAATAAATACTGTTAAAATGTGATTCTGACTACCTAGTGTAAAATGGTTAATGAATGGATTATGTGACACAGGTAGTCCCTTTAGGAGGCTCGCATAATGATCCAAATGGAAAAGAATTGGAACTTTTTAGGGTATAAAACCTAAGTAAAGCCAAATAGTTAGAGTCAAGAGTTGTTCGTGAAATAAATTGTAATTTTGTAATTTGATTAAATATGGGCAAATAAGGACTGAAAAATGATAGACTGGAGAACAGGCTTGAGGAATGCTATAGATCATAAATTCTCTTTTGTCCGGTTTTGAGGTAGCTGGAGACATATACTGGGGAAACTGAGTAGGCAGGTAGTTATGTGGATCTGGACCACAGAGGACTGATATGCTATATATATATATATATATATATATATATATATATATATATATATATATATATATATATATATAAATTTGAAAGAAATTGCATGATGAAATATCCTGGAAAGAAAAGAGGATTCTTTTGATATTCTTTATGGTCTCATTCTCCTCTATCAGACTTTTAAATGTTGAAATCTCTTTAGGGGTATATCTTAGAGCATAAGAATAGGACAAAGATAGGGTATCACAAGGAGCAAAGAAAGGATGAGTGGTTAACAGTATCATCTGCTACTGAGAGGTCAAATAAGATTTAGACTGATTAATGCCCATATGATTTAGTTTTGTGGAGGTCATTAGTGACTGTATTAAGAGCTGTGGCAATGAGTATAACAACCATCAAAATGAAAGTGGTATCTTAAAAATAAGTCTAGGATCTCAGTTTTAACATACCCCACTCTATTTTTATAACCTAATCATGAACACGTGCTAAAATGATTCATTGTGAGTCCTGATGAAACCTGTCCCGTGAGGTGTAATTAAAATGAAATTAATAACTTTTCTGTGTGGAAATGAAATCTCAACAGAAACTGTTTCTAAATGCAGAGTGATTTGATAATAGTGTCATTGTTTCTAACATTCACCTAGCAAAAACTTTATTTTAATTAAACAGCCAAAGTGTTTTCAGCTAAAAGTGAAGTCTAAAGTTGAAACTACTAAATTAAGCAAGGCTACATCAACATTTGGATGCAGTGAATTAGTCTGTGAGTTTGCTAATTCAGAGGAAAACTTAGCCAGACCTATTTGAAGAGCACCTTCTAAGTAAACAGGAGCTGAAGAATTGAGTTTGGGCTGACTAGCTGAGTTGTCTCTTGAGATAATTTGTAGTTGGAGCTAGTAGTCTGGAGAAAGGAAGTCTGACCCCTTACTCTTGACCACTTTCTCAGTCGGTAATTCCATGAAAGTAGTCTGTTAAAGAAATTGTGGTATTTAGGAAAGTAGAGATGAAATGATTATTTGATAAGACAAAATTTATTTAAATATTATTCTTGGTGAAAATGAAAAGTGAAGCCAGGCCAAACCTTTAATATTCACTGTCAGGTGCATCTGCACCCACACAAGCTGTTCCTGGAGACATCTGCAGGAACAGAGCAAGCATCGCTTTTCAGACCAAGTTTCTGTCTTAAATTTAAGGGACAGCTGCTTCTATTTGGAAAAAGGCAAGAAGAGTATAAATTCAAAACATGTGCTACAAGCCCCTTCCAAAGCTTAACAATTCCAACAGCAGGGGATACTGATCATTTTTTTTTTCTTCCCTGTATATCCCTATAAAAAATGGCTAATTTATAGAAAGAAAAGAAAGAAAGAAAGAAAGAAAGAAAGAAAGAAAGAAAGAAAGAAAGAAAGAAAGAAAGAAAAGAAAGAAAGAAAGAAAGAAAGAGCAAGCAAGCATACATTGAGTACCTATTGCTTGTTAAGATAGTATTAGATACTAGGATGTAAAATAAAGTTATGTGATACCTTTACTTCAAGAAATGTACATTCTGTGGGACCAGGCACACAATTAAATATATTATAATTTAAAAATAATAATCAGTGTAACAGAAGTATAAGAAAACTAATAGGAGAATATGAAGAGATTGACTTTACAGTGTGTGGGACTGTGGAGCTGTACTCGGAGGGCAAGTATCTTTTTAATGAGGACCAAAGGATAGTTTATGGATGGAGGGAACTGCATGAAAAAAGCATTGCAGAGATGAAAGGACATTGCTTATTAAAAAAAAAAAAACAGTCATGTGCGAACAAAGCAAAGACAAGCAGAATGTAATGATTGTTTCTGTTCTGTCTGAAGATTAACACATACAAAGGACTTAAAAGTTGTATTTAATTATTTACTGTTTATAAATGCTGGATAGAGGGAAAAGAGAAGAAAGAGAAATCCCTTTACTAGAGATGAAGAGGAATATAAAGAAGCATATGCATTCTATTTTGGGGGGTGTGATTCTCTGGGTTCTGACTGAGCATCTGCACTTTCAAACTGTGGGAACTTGGGCAAGTTATTCAACCACCCTGAACCTTGCTTTGTTCATCTAGAAAATGGGCATAACATTACTTTCTTAACAGGGTATTTTGGTGCATAGCGTCAATATATACAAAATGTTTGGATTTGTGCATGACAAATAGTAATTCCATATAATGTTTAGTCTTTATTTTTGTCCCGAAAGCCTCATTCACTAATTTGATAAAGTACAGCTCCACCTACTGGTGAATAGAAATTGGTATTAATGTCAAATTATTTGGACTCAATTACATTTTTAAGTGCGTAGGCATCATGGATGGCTAGATATTTTAATTAATTTTTTCTCACTTATTTTTCCCCTCACAGTTCCCTTATTGCAGTAGGCACATGGCCTTGTACTTCTTTTTCTCAAAGGACAGCAAGTGTTAAAATAGAAGGTTAAAGCCACCTGATTTGGTTTTCAAAAAGCCAAAGACCTTTAGAGAAAATATGAGATTCTCACATGTGGACAGATTGCCTTAAAAAAAAAAAAAAAACTAATGAGATTCTTTTCTTTAGACTAGGAAGAGACATCTGGAGCTGATAGAGGGGCTGGTATGAAGAATAGGCTATATTCCTCCTGGCAGCTCTGCTGAGGAGGCAGAAATGCCCACAGGCATTTTAGAGTTTAGGAAGGCAAAGCAGAGTCCCAGCGTCTAAGGATGGCCCAAGCATGATACAAGATAAGCCTGCAGGGTGGGGGTGGGGGCAAGTAGCCTGGGATGCTGTTATCTTTGCTATAGTCTGTGTGTCTCTATGACAGGGAATACCAACAACACAACTACTGATATCTTCTTGAAACTGGGTGAGATACCAGGAAATCCTTGGAATGACTGAGGTCCTCTTTGCCTGCCAATCAATAGACTGGTTGTACAGTATTTGCTATGGAATTTTATAAAATAGAATAATCTGATTTGCTCACCAGAGCTTGTGGCTGCACACTAGCATATCTTGCCTATAAATAAAAATAAAAAATTATAGACAAATCCAGATAATTCTTCCCTTTTTCTGTTTTGTTTTCTTCATCTTGTTACAAGATAAAGAAAATAGAGTGAAACTGAGAAAGCTGTCTCACAGGTTTTCAAACTAGTCTTTAACTCATTTAAAAGGAACTCAAAGGTTATAATATCCACCAGAAGCCACTATTCTGAGACCCTTTCATTATCATCTGCTTCATTTCTCTGGTCTTCAAGAAACTGAATTTCTTCATACTACCTACTTCTTACCAAAAATACTCCTAAAATTTCTCATTCCCTAATTTTTATTAAAATCTTAAACATTCATTATTGCTATCTGTCTCATGGGATTGATCTGATTATCTAATTAAAGTAATTCAGAATAAGACTAGAAAGAAAATAAAATTTCCATAGGATATTTACATTTTGTTAAGATGAAGGACAGGTCAGTTATTAGAAAGCAAGAGGAAAATACATTTAATGTAGGACAATGTCTTGGGCTCCTGCCTATTTAATGCTTAGTTCGCCAGGATTTCAAATATGTGAGATCAATTTTGCAGCTCTAAGTAAAAATCTGCTCCTAAGCTTGGAAGTGAAAGAAGCCATCAACTGATACCTTGAAGCTCTTCCAATTAAAAATAATAATAATTAGCTCACTTGATCTTCATGATAACCTTTTATGGTAGGCAGGACTAGACCACCATTACCAATTACTCATACCTCACAATGTTAAACATGCTAACTTTTTCTGAACTCAAAATTTTGCAGACTTTTTTAAAACTGTTTTTCTCACGAATGCAATTATAATTATTCATTCTGAAGCGTCTTTATGATTTTATTCTACAATGAATATTCATAGTGTGAGAGTTTTACGTAAAATTCATTGCCTATGGCTCAGAATAATAAATGTATAGAAAAAAAATTTAGTTTGACTTCAAAGACTGATTAAATTGAAAGTCACTTAGAGGCTTCTGGTTCTTACTGATTGAAAGCCCAGAAACTAGCTACCTAAGGCTACTGGAAAATCAAATATAACATGCCCTTCTGTGTTTAAATGACTCTGTTCACACTCTCTTCCTAGGTCTTCAGCTCCACAGTAAAATCCTTTGTTTATTGTTCTGCACTTAAGAATTTATCAGATGTTAAAATCATAATTACCAGGTGCTAAAGCTAAAAGCAACCTTAAAAACAATTTATACCAGTCTTATTTTTCAGATTTAGGTCAGGGGTCTAAGATCCATAAAATGAACAGATTTTCTGAGACCACAAATATAGTCACAGATAGAAAGCTGGCATTAAGTCTTGGTTTCCTATTTCAGACTCTAATACTGTTCTGTGACTCTAACGTCACACTACTGTCTGTTCTATGAACTGGATCCCATAGTCAGGCAGGTTAAAACCCACTACTGTCTCTTCCCCACAAGCACACACTTTTAAAGCCATTCCTTTATCTGAAAGTCAGTACTGACGTCCTTCCCCCATTCCTTCCCGTTAATCAATCAATTCTGTCTATTAGAGAAAAGTAGGGATCAAAAACCATTAGAAACAAGTAATAAGAATTGGGTATTTTAAATTAAATTTGAATTAAGTGAGCTAATACAGAAAAGTGCTTGTAATGGTGTTCCAAGAAGAGTGAGTATTGAATAAACACTCGAAAACATTTCATTCCTGTGTGGGCCTGTATTTGGCACCTGAAGTCTTTTTTTTAGTCTTTGGTGCCACAGCAATGGACATCCAGGCCAGTGAAGTTCAGATTTCCATGGCAATCTGTTAGCATTTGGGAGATCTGACCTCAGAAATACATTTGTGTTTTTGAGAACTTTGTTCTTGAAGAAATAGGTTATAGGTAAGGAACACTTTAATTGTGGCAAAAATAGGATCAGGGATACAGGTCATGGGAATCACAAATGATGCCTTTTGTGCAAATGAAGTGTGAAAATCTTCGATGGGCTAAAATGGCTGGGAAAAAAATAACTCTAGGAACATAATACTTTAAACTTGCACTTTCTTGCCCCTCAATTTCCTTTTGCAGTCCACCAAAGGCCTTTAGTGTTATTTGAGGTTCTTTATTCTGTACCATCCATCTTGAAATGTGTTTTATGTTTAAGTCAGCTTGAATTCTTTTTCCCAGCCTGTAATTTTTTTTCTCTTTATCCCCTAGGCCTTGAAAACCTATGTATACACTTACTTAGAAGAATGTACTAACTCCTCATTCTTTTGCTATTCTCTGGGTCTGTCTCTATTTGCAGCAAATATCCCACAGTTGCTTCAGTGGTGGCAAGTCATTTGTTGAAATGGCAAACAATCTGATCCAGGTGAAAGGACATATAGCAGAAAATGATGCTAAATTGTGGCAGTGGTAACCTAGCTCATCTTAAGAAACAGAAAGAAATTGATCTTCTACCACCCTATCAGAGACTTAGTGCTTGATTTACCATCATTCCGGTGACTGTGGTTCATACTACAGATAACCAGAGAAAAGATTCCTTATAGAACCTACACTACTTTCTTTATTGTTATGTCCCCGATTGTCACCTTATTGTAACAGGACCATTCTTTCTTCTGAGATAGATGACACAGCATGAGCGTCCTCAAATAACTTCAACTAACTTGCCCCAGAGTCCTTGACCAGGCCATTCATCTCCTGAAATACATTTTTAACAGTTTTGAAACAAAAAACCCCAGCATATGGCAGTTAGTTTGGATCTTAATGACTCTCTGCTTTGAAAAGACAAAAAATCAGCAAGCTGTTTCAAACCTTAACCTGAAATTTGAGAGGAATAATTTGTTATCCAAACAAAAATCATTTAATTAATCAAAACTTAACATTAAAGTCAGAATTAAGTTATGCTACCAAGACCATCTGTTGACAGGTACACACACATCTTCCTCTTCTACTGATACAATACTCTGTCCTATGTAAGATTAAAAATAGGTTTTTTTTAAAGTTAATTATCCTCAGTATGTTATTCATTGAATATATCTCAATGACTTTTAATCAAGTGCTGGCTGGAGTAAAAGCTGTTAAACATTTCTATAAAAGAGAAAGGCAGTAGATAATGAAGAATATAGCAAAAGAAGCAGTTATTAATTTGTCAGGTAGAGAATGACATAAAAGCGAAAGTGTGCCTTATTAGCAATAATGGCAAAAGCCATCTTATCTGTCATGAAATCATAATCCCACAGCAAGCTTCCATCTTTTGACTTCTAGCTGTCTTAACAAACTGGAATTTAGTTATCTAGCAATTTTTAAATATACAGACTTCAAACAGGTCTAAGAAATGAAAATCTGAAACATTAATGGGTGAACAAAAACAGAAGTCACAAAGCACGTATCAGTAAGCTTGCCCTCATTCAGTGGCTCAAAACTTATTCATGATATTACTTGAACCCAAGTATAACTACTTGCCACTAAATTTGCATGTTTGCTATAGATGAAATGCAGCAATTGGAAGAGTTGAAATAGGTTCAGAGAAGAAAGAACATAGAACAAATCAAAATTACAACTGATTAAAGAAAGGAGACAGAGAATGTTAGTCAAAAGGGATTTTGAAAATCTGTATATAGCTATTTCATACAAATATAACCTATAGATTTTAGGAGTTCTTGCCAACATTATTAGAGTAAAATTGAAGGTAGTAAATAATGACTCAGAAATAACATTAAATTATGCCTACTTAATTAAGAAATTAAGTAAACATTGCATCTAATGCCATATAAATTTAAATTTAAAATAACGTAGGTATATCCACAACACATGTTTAATAGAACAGTCTGTTGTTTCCCTAGTAAGCTAGGTTTGGAAAGCCTCCCTTTGCTTTTCTTGTTCAAAGTTAATTTGGCCTAAAAATTTTAATGAACACTCATATTATACTATACATTTATTATGATAGAATAGACTTATATTACACTACATATCTGGCTAGCTTGAAAGAGAATTTTAAGTGAAAGGTAGAACTGGGCTTTCTGGAAGTCTCATATAAATTGTGAATCCATTCAGTATTTATGTCAAAATATAAAAACCTAGGAGGTAGGTTTTTAACAGTGCTTTTCAAACACTTTTCATCATAACCCCAAAGTTTCAACTACTAGCTTAACAAAACCTTAGTTTCAATGAAGAAAATGTTTAAGTCTCCCCCCCTACATCCTCATGTTCTGGTCTGATGTTAAACTCTTCCCAAGATGACTGACAGTTATGTAATTGATTCTTTTCAAGAAAACTTGAAACACCCTCAGTTTCAGTTGTGTGCTCTGACTCTTTGATACCAGCAAACAATCCCAAAATATCGAAATAAGAGTACAAATCTAGGTTCATCTATATTCATATTAAAGATGTAAAAATGAGCTAATTTACAAGCTTGGTACATTCACAATGATGAGATTATAGGATTCTGTGATATCAGCTGTTCAACTGATGAATGGTAGGGTCCTATAGGAGTAAAAGTGCCGGTGAAAGTTCAGTTATAGAGAGGTGCAGACAGGGATAAGATGTTCCACATGTAAATAGAAACTCAGGGGAATGAGGAAGGCTCTAGGGAAGAGGAGGAAGGATGCAATAGCTGAATTTGTGAGTAGTAAAGAGTAATTAAGAGGTGCTGAAGGCAAACTTTCCTGTATAGTCATCTTATTTAAGTCATTTCTGATCTGTTAATATAGCATGCTCTGCCAGAGGGCTCTGAATCAAACATGAGGGGTGAGAGGAGCAAACAGCTAAGTAGAATATCATAGGCATCCAAAGACTGTCTTACAAGGATGTCTGTTTCTTTGTGAGGATTTTCTTAGAGAGATAGATAGATAGAAATGATGTAGATAGAGATAATAAAAAGAGATAGAGATATTAAAAATAACTTACAGTCTTAAAGCTAAAAATAGTCTTTACATTTACTCAGTCTATTGTCCTCACTTAATACACTGGGAAGGAAGGCACATAAAGGGAAGGCCCACAGAGTTTATGTAACTGGTCCAATGATATTTAGTGATTATTTCTTAACCATGATAAGAAACTCACTATATAATTTGTCATGCATTGTAGTGGTTTATTTTGTTTTCCCTGTCTCAGTGTCCTACACCAGATACATGACATCATTGTGATATATGTGGGTAGCTGAAGAAGAACATGAATGAGAGAGAGGAAATATTGAGAGTGTGATGCTGTCTAACTCTTCAATGAACTCTTGCTTTTTAAATTTTGTATTTGGGATTGATTTAAAATCACAGAGTCCCCCTACCCTTTCCCTTGCTTCCCTCCCTCCTTCCTTCCTTCTCTTCTTTCTTCTCTATTCTTCCTTATATTCCTCTTTTCTCTGCCTCTAACCCCCTCATTCTCACTCTTGTTTTATCTATATTTTTTCTCTACTGCTTTGTTTTTCTTTTTCTGTTGTTTTCCAATTTAGCTTTCTTTTTCATTTTGTCATGTTGTTTTCTGCAGAATCTATTGATGACTGTTACCTGGTTCACTTTTTATTTATTCATATATGCCTTTTATTCAGTAGCATCTGAATGAAGAACATATTTAGTTGGGATAATACAATGGAAAGATTATGTAGCTCCACAGTTATGCAATTTAATGGAAATGATGTCTATGAGTTAGTATAAAAGCAGTAATCTTATTTGCTAGAGGAATACTAATGGAATAGTTTAATCTTCACATGGATTGTATGGAAAAATAAGATATAGTTTCTATCAATAAGACAAATTAACTTCTCTTTTCATGCTTTAAACTTCATGTTAATTTTTCATTATCAATGTTGTAAAAAGTTCTCTTTAGCCAAATAGCTCTGTTTTCTTTTATTTGGTGAGCTCAAGATTCATCACTATAGAATCTTTTGACATTTCTTATTGGACATTTTTCAGAGCTGCTTTTGGCATTCTGGCAAGACAGGAAAGATTGTTAATTTAAGGGAATCTCTGGAGTTCCAGTCTGGTTGCTATAGAAGCTGTTAAAGCAAATGTTTTGTTGTTAAATTAGTTTGGTAATTAGCAGCCATTTTTTGTGTCTTACTGAAACCACTACAAATAAGAAAGAATGCTTTTTTTCTGATGGACATAGGTAGAGATTCTAGCTAAAAAATTCCTTTCTTGTTAATTCTGTCCCCATTTATGGAAGTTGAAGGGAAGCAGTTAAAATTTTGTACATTAGTATTCTCTCTTTTTAGTATATATTGAATTAAATGCATTTGTTGTTAACAGATTCAAATTCTTGTCTTATTATTTACTAGCTGTGTGACTTTAGAAAGGTTCTTTAAATCTCAGTTTCTTCATCCATATTAAGGCATAATAATATTTGTCTCATCCTCAAATAAGAGCTATTTATAAGAGAAAATTAATATAAAGTGTTTTTCCTAGTTCTTATGTCAGATAAGCACTTTTTAAATGTTAATAATAATAATAGTAATAATAATGATGATGCAATCCATATTTTTCTAAATACTAATATCTAAGTACATATATTGTCAGGCATTTCTTCTAACAAAATGTTTACATCTTTATAATAGTGCTAAGCTTACAGAGAGTGTTTTATTTACTTCACATCAATATTAGAGTATTCTTCCTGTTAGCACTATATTGCCTTTAAACTCGAAGGGTTGGAAGAAAACTTAGAAATTATCTGTTCCAGATAGTTAGCACTTGCCTTTGTCCTTTTGCTAAGCCCCTTCTTCTTTCTCTATTATCCTACTTGGAATACTGACATGATGACTGGTGCTCCAGCAGCAATATTTCACCATGGAGCAATGTGAGAACAAAGGCACATGTTAAAGATGGAAGAGAAAAAATGTAGACAAAGCCTGTGACATCACTGACAACATGATGCTGATATACCATCCTTTCTTCCTACTTCTAGATTTAGACAACTAATTTTTCAACCCATGAGTATATCCAATCTCTTAATTACTGAGATCAGTTCCTCACAGATTGCAACAGTTAGCAAAGACTAAACCAAATTTTATTGAATTATTAGACCTCTCCTTACACATGTGAAAAGTCAATTAAAAAAGAGAAAGAAGAAAGGTCCTTTGATCTTTGTGCTAGTTTTTATCCTTTGGCTAAGCAGTTTCTGATAGAGAACAGCCTTTCCAAGTACATAAAATCTATGTAGTTTTTAATTAAAAGATGTTATTAGAGCATAATGTTGGTAGTCTCAAGTAATCTATCGTATTCTCTCTTTCTGGAGAACAAGTCCTTGTCTTCAGTTCTTCTTAATTTATGACTTCTCTCCATTTTGCTTTAGTATCAGTTACTATGTGCTAGTGTGGGAAAAATTTCAAGTGCACTGAATTACCTTTAACACTCTCTCACCTTCATGTTTCATGGCCTTCCACCCTCCTGAGACCCCTCGGACTGTCCCTCTGGATGCCCAGAGCTCTACCGAAGCAAATCTCAGCCAAGCCTGCCTTTCAGAATTTACACCATGCTCTAGAATTGCCATTATCTTTCTCATTTTCATGTCATCAAAACTTTCAGTGTTCTATTTTTCCTGGACTTCCCAGAGGAAGAAAAAATTCTCAACTAACCCATCCTGGAACATTCCTGATTGGATCTAGTTTTGTACCCATCTTAAAATGTTCCCTGGACTACTTTCTACTCTAGTCTTTGTAGACTACTTTCTCCTCTGAACTAGTAATAATAATAGTAATAACAATAATGATGTAATCCTCTGAACTACTATGATTCTTGTCATCTATAATATCCATACAATTTAGTCCTTAATTACATAAAGTCTTATATTCCTCAAGGATCATTTTTTATGTTTTTCCTCTTCTAGATTGTATGTTTCCTGACAGTGAAACATTATGTTTTTAATCTATCCTACATCACATGTCTCAGCACTAGACATACTATACTTGAGTTGATTGAACGTTTAATGTTTTTCAAACCCTGTTATTATAAAATATGAACTAGTTTCTCATGACAAGTAGTTTGAAGATGGTTGCTTGAAGATATCAAAACATGAAACAAAGATATAATGAGGAAAATGGTATAAGAAAGCTGAGATGAGGTACAAACTAGGACTACTACCTTGAAGCAAACAGATATACTAAAAAATAAAGCGTATCTAGAAAATTACCAAGGGGCACCCTTTGTGCAGATAAGAATATTTGAGATGAGGCATCCTCACGTTAGGTCCCTTGTGGAGACATTTGCAGAAAGCTGAAATGACAAAAGTGCTGCCATTTTGTGGAGAAGCGTGTTATAAAATTACTTGCACAATGACCTTTGTCTACTATATTAAACCCATGGAAACTCTCATCCTGAGGCAAAATGAGAATGCGAGCCTCACCATTTCATTCAGGGCACTCAAACATTTTTTTTCAATACAATGTAAAAAACATGCTCAATACTGTGATTCAGAACAAATGCATTCACACATAGAAATGAAACAAAAAGTCACAAATCACTCCTCTTGGGTTAAAGGTGCTTTGATACCATAGATTCTAGTCCAGTCTATTCTGTTTCCTTATACATGGATTGCAACACTATTGATTTCAAAATCCATTAATGGATAATAACAAGCAGTTAAAGACAATATTCTAACCTCTCTACAAAATCTCTCAAGGCACCAAGCAGAACAATTGCTCTTTTGTTAACTACATATATACATACCCTTTGGAGATGTTGGGATTGGAGGAAACTAAAGGCTTTTGTCTCTTTAGTAACAATCATAATGGGGAAAAGAAGGCAGGCTCGCAGCTCCACCCCCATCACAAGAAACACTCTTGATGGCAGGGAATTAAGTGAACAATATCTTTGAGTCTCCTCATCTTCACTTGCCCATAGTTGCGAAATTCTCTTGGACATTTTCCTTGTGAGGATTTAATTATTCTTAGCTTTTGAAAGCATAGTTAAAAAAAAAAAAAGCACATTTTTTTCTGCTCTGATAGATTTTTATCATGTCTCAAACCGATTAATAACTAGATCACTTTTAGCTCATCCATATTAATAGACCCTTTATTACAGGTGAAGTCATTAGGACTTGACATGGGCCACATGCTTTTATAAAATTTTAATTTTCAATTTTTTTTTCTGCATATAGAAAGGATGAGTCCCATTTGATGAATGTATATTTTGGGAAAATAAAAGAAAAAAATTTTTGAACATAATATGTGCAGGTCTTTAAAAAAATTCTTAAAACTAATAAAAAATTTTTTAAAATACACAGGTCTTCATGACCCATACTCGGCTGCTGGTGTACATACATATGTGTATAAACTTTCTGTACCTTCTAAAATTTTCTATTTTACCATTTAATATACTCTGTTATTATCACAAGCAAGGAAAGCGGCTACCAAAGTAACACCCTTGAACACATTTGTGTCTTTCCACATTGCCAGGTTTATTGAATGGAACCTTTTTGGATAAACTGATCAGCTACCTATGCAGGGTAACACACTTCACACAACACACAGAGAGGGGAAGTACAGAGTCTTAACATGACAGAGGGAAGGGATGACATTCTCTAAAGCAAGCTTTGTTGACGGGCAGTGCAGAAAGCTGTGTGAAAGTCCCAAGCCAGTGGCCACAATGGGTCAGAAAGTCAGAGTCTTTGGTTCTCAGTTTTTGATGCTCTTGAATCAGCCTTGAGAATCCTCTCTCTAAGGTGTTCAGCTTTTATGGACTTTGCAAAGTGAGATCCTTACACTTATCAACCCCTGGTATTGGGGGCCTATCAGAGGCAGTGGTGGCTGATGTTTCTGTGGTTTTGAGCAGTCTGGTCACACCCAAAGACTGTTCCCATCATGTGCCAGTTGATATTATTAATACGGCTCTCATTAAGTTCATTTTGTAAAGTTCAAAAAGTCTTCAATTCTTTATGCTCGGTACAATATTTGTCTGTTTATATCTCTTTAGCTACCTGCATATATAAAACCCGTGCTTCCCTAGATCATACTCCCTGTGTGGGATATGAGCCATCATATAAGATAAGAGCCATCCTGCTAACTTGAATAAATAGCACTTCTTTAAACTGCATCCTATGTGCTAATGCAGCTCTTCTAGGCCTTTATATCCTTTCAAGAATTTTGGGGATCTCCAGAGTAGCTTTGCCACTGTGCAGCTTTGTCATTTTCTTCCTTTCCTGTTCTGGTCCTATTTGATGAATGTTTTTGCCTGAGAAGCTGCATGCTCTTTCCATAACACTGCCTGACTTCACCCAGCAAGCTGCCCAGGGCACTGGCTGCTGAGTAACAGATCCCTCCATCATCACCCCAGCCCAGAATGCTGTGAAAGCCCTGGGGCGTTATGTGCCCATTTCTGCCTGCAGAACTCTATGTGCTGAAGATGCTTGGTTTATGCAAGAGTGAGGACAATGGAGCTTCCTTCCTGTTGTCACAGGTGTTGATGCATTTTTGACTTATCTTGTGATGTTGCACAAAATATCTAGAAACAATTAATTTTTCTTAGAGATAATTTTCTCCATCATATCAAACCATTAGACCTGGTTGAAATACATATGGATAGATGGTTATGATACTGTAAAAGGTAACTACATTATTCTTGAAGACATTTTCTCTAACTCCCTTTCCCTTTAGGATATTTTGCAACTTCTCACTCAAATTCTTCTTGTTCCTGTTTGTTCAAATAATTCCATGTGGTCTTTCTCACTAATATGCCAGATATTTTGAGAAATGCCTAAATTCCAGCTTGAGTCAAGTTTTAATTTAGAGTCAAACTTTAATACCCATTTATGTTTACAGATCTGTCTTACCAAGAAGAGCAGTGTGTCCTGTTTATTTTCATGTTGTCAGCAATGTATCTGGCACAGAGAAGTAATTTAATTCATATTTGTTTATTTAAGTAAATCCTAGGACCAGATAAAAGTGACTTGTTCACATCAGTTTGTAGGAATGACATTCACCCTTATTAAATTAATCAATTAGGCAATTCTTTTTTCAAGTTCATTAATTGAAATATAGTATGGTTATTCATCATATAATAAGGGTACTATTTTTGTTATTTCTACTAGTTTTGTTATTTCTGCTCCATATTTGCTGTGTAAATTAGGTAACACATATTTTTCTTATCTGGACTTGTTTATATTTTGCTAAATAATGGAGATTAATCAAATAATCTAAAGAACTTTTCAGCTCTATTGTTCTGTGAATCTATATTGTTCTTTATCTGTCATTTTTCTCTTTATAGATTTCCTAGAACTTATTTGACCTTATTTAAAGTGTTTGTTTTTTTTTTCTAGAGTAAAATTGCCAAGTTAAAACTTATAGCTTAGAATGTCTGGTCTGTAAAATCCAGGTTGCTGCAGCAGAAGCCATATGTAATTCACAATGCTGGGTTCCAAATCTTTGTCTGACATTAAATTTGTCTAAATGAACTAAGGATGTGGATGCTAGCAAACTAGTTATGAGTTCCATCTATTTTAGCAATTACAAAGTTAGATCTGTAGTGAGTAATTAGTTAATGCATTTTAGTTAATTTGATACATTGAACTTTGCAAATTTTCTTCTTATAACTTCCTTTCTTTATACTTACTCGCATACAGAGCCTGTATTTCACCTACATATCATCAGAGTTTCCTCAACTTCATGCTCTTCTTCCAGACTATCAGACCATCCAAACTTCCTTTCTCTTTACTCTTTCAATCCCATTCTTATATCCACCTCCTCACATACTTTACACATCTCCGTCTGCATCTTTTTTTACCATCTCCAGCTCTTTGCAAGGCTAATTGTCTTTCTCTTTATCTCTTATTTATCTTAAATTGATTTTACTTATTTATATAAAATGTAAATAAATTTGTAGCTGGCTTCACTGAAATGTATATTCAGTGTACTCATTAGCAACTTTATAGCTTAAAACAAAATGGACATGTCATCTGATAGTTGTAGAGGTCAGAAGTCTAAAACCAGTCTCACTGGGTGTCATCAGGGCTGGTTCACCCTGGAGAGTCTTAGGCGAGAACCTGTTTGCCTTTTTCAGCTTCTAGAAGCCCCATGCATTCCTTGACCCTTAAACCCTTGAATCCCTCCAACCTCTCGCTTTCTCATTACATCTCCTTCTACTGATTCTGTCCCTCCCGCCTCTCTCTTATAAGGATCCTTGTGATTATATTAGACTCAACTGGATAATCCAGGATAATCTTCTGATCTCAAGACACTTAATTTAGTCACACCTGCAAAGTCTGTTTTACCAGGTAATGTAACATTCATAGTTTCTGGAAATTAGGGCATGAATATCTTGGGGACATTAGTCAGCCTACCACTTCAGGAATCTCAAGCTCAGAATTTGGTGCAGACTGTCTAACAGTACATCTATGCTCTACATAAAAATGCCAATTCCAGAGCCTACCTGAGACCAACTGAAGCAGAAATCAGGCATGTGACACAGAAAAGTTAAAATATTTTAAAAATAAGTATACCTTAGATGAGAGATTTGTTCATCCCTATTTAGCTTAACGTTCTATTGACTAAACCAGTTTTTTTTTTTTTACAAATGTTACTAATTAAAAAAAAATGTGTTTGTCTTCTGAATCAATATAAGACTTCGTTTCTTAACTCACTGAAGAAATAGTGTTCATTTGACACGTTTCTGAAAACCGCATGTGTAGTTCTCTCTCTTTTTGCTTTGGAAACTTAGATCACCTTCAGATCACCTCTGGGATTATGACTATGATTCCACAGCCACATCTCTTTCTGTAGCATCTTTACTTTGCCCCTTAGAAAGATGTGCCCTTTCACATGAACAAACTGATTCAGAGGAGAAAATAAAATTAATATAAAATCACTTTCTCTTTCCCCCAGAATGTAGGAGTAAGTCCTGTGTCCAGCCCAGAGAACCGTATGCAGCAGCGGACAATGGAGCCTTTCATTGTCATATTCCTGCCTCTCTGTCTTGTCAGTTCTCTCTTCTCTTTTCCAGCATGGTCCCATCCTTGATGCTGACTGGAACATTTTGCTTAGTCACATTAATTTGCTTATTTATGTTGCCCTTTTCCACTCCCATTGCCTGAAGTCCTTTTGTGTTCCACCCAGCCCCATCTGTCACTCTATAGCCACAACAACACCCATTCATACCCTACCAGACCTAAACATACAAACCTATACACCAATACATACACACTATACCCCATGCACTAATTCAGCCCCACCCACACACAGATACACACCACACCACACACACAAACACAGCCTCACACACAAACCTACCCCAGACACACACAAATACATACATTCACATACTTACCCACAAATACAAATGCCCCCATGCACAGAAACGCACATACCATACACACACAAACACCCATACACACACACCACTCCCCTATTTCCCCAAATACAACATACCACTCATATACACGAACGCACCTACCTTTATCCACTCACAAGCATACATACCTACAAACACTCTTACAATCATATTCACACTCCTGCCCACACTTATATGCCTCCACCAAAACACAAATTCTGTATGTAAAAACTAGGTTAGAGATGTTCATTTGCCATAATTTATGTTGATATTTGTGCAATTTCATATTATACATCTTGAGTTTGCCTTTCTAATTCTTTTTTTTTAAAGAGTTCACTCTGACTCAATATTAAAATGATAATTCTAAGTAAAAAGTTATGGAAGCGGATAAGTGAGGCATATATTAGACAAGCATGAAGCAAATAGCTCTTTTGGGGAAAGACCTCTACCAACAAAACCTGGATTGGTTTTCAGCACCTTAGAGGCAACTGATGCCATTTCTTCATTTCTAAATTGGGAAGCTACAGTTGAAATTGCTGCATTTTGGTTAATATTTCTTTCCTAGGAATACAGCATCAATCTTTAGCTGGCTACATGGCCTTCCTTCAAGCTGGATCTGAAAGTCACGTAACCAAGTTCTTTCCAATTAAATGTTCATAGATATGCTATGTGAAACTTCCAGGATGTGTTTTAGTGAGTGAGAGGGTCTCTTTCCATTTTCCTTTTTGCTGAAATGCAGGCATATGGCTGGATATGAGTAGTATTTTCCTCCCCATCCTTAAGTAGACATCTTAAATCATGGGTAGAAACCACATGTTAAGAATGGGCAATTGACGAGAAACGAGTATATGAGTTCCTAATAGTTATGGTGCCATCGTGCTCTTCTTGGACTGTTTCAACAGAATTTTATTTACCTGGGTGTGAACTTAATTTCCAGCAAGTTTAAACAACTTATTTGGAGTTTTCTGTCAATTGCATGCCGATATTAATCTTAACTTATACCTTGTCAAAATGCATGTGAATTTTAAAATCTTTTTGTGTGTTTTAAAACATGTATGGTAGATTTGAATTTTGCACACTATGAATATGAAGTGTAAAAAAAGATGTTATTTTCTTTAATGATTGGAATCAAGCTGTTCTTGGTCATCTTTATTCCCTCTAGTGGTGTGTTTAGGGTATTACAATATCCCTTCAGGTTTAAAGTGGACCTTTGTATAAATATCAGGCCATTGCTCCTTTCTCAAGAGTTTTTTTCTGTTTGCTTTTCCCACTCTATCTGAAAGAAGCTCAGTTTTCCTCACATACCTCTATGGGTGCTCACTGGACCCAGTGGGACAGAACTCACCTTGGCTTTGGTTCATACAATTAAGACCTCAGAATTATGGAAGACAAAAATATTTTCATTTAATTCTTTAAAATATCACTTGCATTATACTTACATTATCATTCAATGTAAATTATTTGTTGTTATGGTGGAATTTAATAGAGGTACCCAGACAGACAACAACTTAATTTACCATGGGCATTTGAAGAAATTGCTAAAAAAAAAAAATACCTTGAAGACATCAATTTACTTAAATAACATGGGGGTGGGAGGAAACAGAGCAAAATTTCTTAGTTGTTTTCAATTTGTTCTTGATCTAAAATTGACAGGTGCCTTTTGAGTCTTGCAAACTGCTGTGTATATACAGACTAGAAGAAAATGGACTAGACACCCTACTGAACTTTTCATGGTTTTAAACATTTTAATTAGAAAGGACATCCTAGCGGGGAAATGTTCCAGGCAGAGGAATGTAAACTTCTTGCTTCTTCAGGGTTAGAGATAAGCAATCTCTTTATGTCAATGCTTGTTAACATCATATAATACGGATTCCTAGTCATCCAATTTTAACCCAAACTTAAACCGAATCGACTCTCAGTGAAACTTTATTTTCAAAAAATGTGCCAATTTAATAGCAAGCCTACAGATTCAGCATGGGAAAATGTACAGATGCATTTTAAGGCATTCTTCTGAAAAATCAATGTACAATGTTCATGGTGTTAGGTTTCGATTGGACAAATCAATAAGTTCCGGATGTACATGGCTTTGTGATTCTTTTGGTTATCAGGAAGAACATGATACAATCTACTTTTTTCACATTTATATAAGATCTAAAAAAAAAATGTTCACAGTAATTTTAAATTCTATTACTTAACTCACTTATATAATCCTAGGGAATTTTTTTTTTAAAAACATAAATGTAATATCAAAAAATTTTGTTTTCAAACACAGTTCTGCCATGAACTGCATCCAGCACCCTTAACTTAGAGAATTCACACACAACCACAGTATCATAAATCTGTTATTTTATTGTCTTAATTTATTCATCATTAATCATTTTATGAAAGGGTAATGTATGCCTATTATACAAAAGCCAAAATATGTACATTTACAAACTAAAATGTTAGACTGCTTTCAGTCTATCAGTTAGCCAGTTGTCTTCCCAAAGACAACCATGTTAGGAGTTTCTTATGCATTCCTATAAAGGCTTCCTATGTACATAAAGCATTTTTATAAAACTAAATATTGTTTATTAAAATATGTAAAGATGATGGCTTATTAAATACTTTACATCTTGTTTTTTTACTTAAGCTTTCTTGACAATTTTATCTCAGTTAACGATTCTATCACGTTAACTATAACCCGAATATTGATTTTGATCCTCCTTTATTGTATAAAGTTATGGTAATTTATTTAACCAATTCTTTATTAATAGATATTTAGGTTATTTCTAATATTTTTCTATATTAATAAATGTTGCAATAAATAGTCTTATGTAAATTATTTTGAGTTCACTAGTATCATATTTGAAGCATGAATTTTTAAAAATTGAACATTGAGTGTAAAGACATTTAACAGTTTAATGGCTATGGCTAATATTTCTCATAGAATTTCATAGCGACTGATATTCCCATCATAAATGTTTGAGAGTGCTAGTCCTCTTTGCTCCATCAAAACACAATGATGTCAAATTATTCATTTGGATATAAAAATAGTGTCTTATGACTATAATGTACATTTACTCTATACACATAGATTGTTTTTCTTCTATGTTTAAAGACTATTTGAATTACAATTTTTTGTTAAAATAATTATTTAAATCCAGTGTCTTATTAAGCTCATTTTTCTTTCTCACTTTTTATAAGGTATTTTTATATGTTGCAGAAATTAGACTTTTATGATATGTGCCAATAATATATTCTTCAGTTTTTCATTTGTATTTTAAATTTTTTCATTTGCTTCTGGTGAGTTTTTCTATGCAGATTTTAATCTAATCAATCATTAATTCATTGTGTTTAAGTCCAAATTATAATGCCTTCTGCATTGTAACATTTTTTTCAAAATTAACACATTCTTCTAAGAACTTTTATTAAATCATTTTTACATGTAAGTCTTGGTTCTACCTAGAATTTATATTGATGTAAAAAAAATAGATAGCCAACTTTTTATTTTTTTAAATATGACTTCATTGTCACAGGTATTTGTTAACATACCTAGGTCTCTCAGATATATAAAGTTACTTTCCCATTCAGAAGAATGGATAAGTAGATTTAACTGAACAAGGCTTTAGTAAAGATTTCATGAAGTATGGCAAAGATTTGCCAAAGATTTGGTTCAGAACATATTCATTTTGTCACAACATGCAGCTTCCATAAAATGCAAGTAGATATTTACAGAGTAAAGGATATATCCTATACTAGTCAGAATCCTTCTTTGCAAGCAATAGCACAGTCTAGCTGGTTTAAACAGAACAACAAACAACACAGTCTAGCTAGTTTAGCTAATAGTTACGGTCTAACTACGTGGTGGACTGTAAAGGAGAATTTTCTGTCTTCCTTCTTGGGAATGTAGGAAATTACCAAAGTGTAAGGAGAGTATCTGAAAACATCACAATGTTCATTTCCTATCCATTGGTTAATTTGATTCTCAGTATAACCCTGTGAAATAGGGACAATTATAATTCTGTCTCTATTTTACTTATAAAGAAATGAGAGCCCACAGAGCAAGTAAAAACTGTACGTTTATGTGGCATCCACTGTATTTGATATTCCACATGTTTTCTCATGATTAATTTTCACTAGTCACTGAATAACTTAATTATTCTTTTGTTATAACTAATGTAATTGGGTCTTACAGTGGTTACATGAATTGTTCATGGTCATGGTGCTAATAAATTATATAATGAAGTTTAAAATCTATGTCCCCCAAGAGGGTGGTCTGCTGCTCCTCCTGCAGCCCTCTTTCAGTGTCCCTCTTTAAGGCCACTGCTGAATCACACAGATAAGACTTGGTTGGGGCTGCAACCTGTGATATAACAAATCTATTCAGTGTCTGGCGGCAGAGTGTGGGAAATATCACTCTTTTATTTGACACACTCTATCAAAGGATTTTTCAAGGTTTTAAACATGGTTTTAACATTACCACTATGGATCCTTATCTCTTAGATCCATAGGTTCTAATACCAAGGAACTTGTGTTTGTTGGAACACAGCATCATTGGCCTCACCTGGCTCAACCTACCTACTAAATCAGACTCAGCATTTCAACTGGATCCTCTGGTGATTCACATTTATGTTAAAACTGGAGTAGCTCTGCCTTGGTAGATTTGGTTAAAAAGAAGTCCTCTTAATTTTGACTGTGGCTTTTCTCTTTCTCTCACCCCCTAAATAACAATGGAACAGGTTAAGAGCAAATTCCTGGTTTCAGACTCACTATGTATGTTCAGAAGAATGAACTTCTCTCCAGAAGTCAATTTTGTTAGAGTCATGTTTGTTGATTCTAAACCTCTTTTCTCTGGAAACTGCTTAGATCCTGATGTAAATAGATTTCTATCAAGCTGGCCCTCCAGATTCTCAAACACACTTGAACCTTACTGTATCTTAGTGGTGGACACTGATCCAAAGTGGAACATCCTACTCTTTTTGTATCATGTGTCATTTTGCTCAAAAGTCTTACAACAGTGGACTCAACTTAAAATTAGCAAAATGAATCCATTATTATAAGAAGACTTATTTCTATTGCCTCTTATTTAGCATCAAGTTTAGTATAAGAGCTTGAGCAGCTATAAAGAAATATTTTGAAAATCTATAGCAGGACATTCTCATGTGTCTTTTAGATTGATAGTCACTTAAATTTTCTAAAAGGCTAGCTTGGTTTACTTTAGGCAAATACTGTTCATGAACTTAAAATGTTCTTAGAAACAGAAAGCTTCATTAATGCCAGCTGCCTGACAGGTTAATCTGTTAATATCTCTCATTAAACTATGCTAAATATATTTCAATCTTCTTACATATGACATTTAAAGAAGATTTTCTTAGACTCTTCCTCTACGTCTGTTATTTATTTTGAGTAACTTTGTAGCTAGTAATAAGGCCTTTGGATTAATTTTTTTAATCAGTAATAAGCATTTATTAAATAATCAAATGACAAGATCTAATGGTAAGTCTAAATAAAATTTTTATTTTTTAGAGAAGTTTTAGACTTATAGAAAAATTGAGAATAAACTACAGAGTGAATTTTATTTTTAATTAGTTCCATAATTTTGTTACCTCCACACCCTACTTCTTATTTAACATTAGATTTTTCTATGTGTTAGAACCAGTATAGGATATAAGTGTGCAGCATGAAACTAAAAAAAAAAAAAAAATTCCTGTTTTAGTTCAGCTATATATTTACCATGATCAGCATTGCCTTCATTATAATCATGATCATGATAATCATCACCCTCATTATCATCAGATTGTCTTCCTCCTTTCTTTAGAAGTCCAATGGGAATTCTTTAGAAGTCCACCTTACTCTATAAAAGAATAGGATAGTCAGACATTTTGTTTGTGTTTCTTACTGTTGCTCTTAGTAACTATTAAAGGGGCACTCAAAATATTGACTCAAAGAAGCAATATTTTAAAAAACAAAGGATTTGCCTAATTAAAAAATTTTAAAAAGCTAATCTCATCAAGTAGAAACTTTATTTTAATGTCAACAAAGTCTTCTAAATGCACACCAGAGAAGTGAGCAAATAGCATAGCTACAGCTGTTTGGGCAGTGCTGCAGACCACCATCAGCACACTGAGCCTGTTCCTTCTGAAGTATCTGTGTAACCAACAAATAGACTCGATGAAGAGAAACCAAAGGACTTGTGATACAGCTGTCTGTGAAGAAGAAACCCATGAAAAAAAAAATTAGAAAATAAAAGATCCAAGGATACACTGTAAAAGGAGGCCATCAACCGATTTATAATCCTTGTCACCATATAATGGTTTCATTATTAAAAATCATTTTCTATTTCTGTCTTATGATGTGGATTTATAGTTGGCTTTAAATTATCATGTGCATGTCTAGAATTAATTTGTTTGAAATAGGCCTGGATGGGTTTGACAGGCCACTAATTGAAATGAGTTAATTCTGGACACAGTTTCTCATAACCAGAAGGAACAACAAAGAGTTAAGGAGAGAAGCTGCATAATAAAGAATTGCTCCTCAGTCTCACTCCAAAAGTTTGGCTGCATCTAGGCCATGAGCTTGGCCATGAGGCTAAAATGGAGGGATGACATCATATTCCTAATGGACATACTGGTCAATAAGTGGAAGCACAACACAATAGAAAATGAAGGAGTATGATTGGAGCAGAAGAAATGACTAGTAGTTCCCAAAGCTTGATCTTAGAATCACATGGACAAATTTGAGGCACTCGAGTGGAACTCTGTCATTAGTACATTATCAGCTTTTGTCTGATACATTTATAGTTTAATCAATCAACAAATATCAAGTACATATGTATAAGGAACACTGCTTTAAGTAGCTTTGTAGAGGAATTTAAAAATACATTGGGTGCAGTTACTGACTTCAAAAGAATACCCAGGCTACTTAGGGAGAAAGCTAACATAAGTAAAAATAAAATAAAAACTTAGGATTAAAAAATAATGCTAAAATCAATCTATTTTAACTACTGAGTTAATCTCTTCTAGAATATTAAACTCTTCTTTAATCTTTCCAATGTATTGCTACACAATTTCTCCTTAATCACCACCTGTGATAGATATCAAGTAATTCTTAAAATTTTAAGGCAATGGATTTCAATTGGACCATTATAATACTTATAAAGCTCTACTCTCTATTGAATCAATCTGTCTCCATAATTTCAATGTATTGTTCTTTGCTTTAACTCTCATTTAGTTTCATATTATTTATCTAATCCTCTTCTCCAAGACAATATTTTTAAAATGTGCAAATGCCCATTGAGCCTCTTCTAGTTCTTTTTTTTCTTTTTCTTTTTTTAACCTCACTTGGAACCCTCTTTCAGTTGACTCTTCCTCATGCGATATTGTTACTCTTACAGTCAGACATTTCTCTTCCTGCTGAACTCTCATTGCTCAATGTTCTCTTTAAAGTGCGTTTTCCAAGGACCATAAAACTGATGCCAAAATAATGATTTCTTGTTCTCTTCAGTTTACTACTTCTCAAGCCAAAGGTCAAATTTTTTGATTTATCAGTTTTACCTACACACCTAATTTTATTAATCTTTTACTCAATCAAGCTTCGATCAGTTCCCCCTATTGTACTTTTGCTCTGGTTCAAAAAACTGAAGTTTGAGATATTTATATTTATTCCTATTAAGTAAATATATTGTAAATTTGCAGACCCATTGTTGCTAGAGGAACCACTTTTACTGATATAACAAGTCTCTTAAAAATAGGGAGGTTTGTGTGCTGTATCATCTAGATGGTAAAATTAAGGAGGAACCATGATGGGATCAAGTGAGTGGGACAAATTTATTGGAGCATGAATAGAAAATTTGTGGAAAGATTAGAACATATGGTAGGTAGGGTACAAAATATAAGGAGAGAATGAGTAAAATGAAAAAGACCTCAAAAGAAATGAAAATTATTAGATCAAATATAGGGATACTATATTCTCCTGTCACTACTAATTCAAGATTTTATTTTTCCTTTGGAAGTGTTGGAAATGAGGAAAGGCAGTTGTTTCTGGAACTGAGACCAGTATGGAGTGGCCATTTTCTAGACATTCTGATTCAGTGGTTCAAAAATTTGAAGGGACAATATATCTATTACTATGAACCTTCTTTTCTACACATAAGAAAAGCAGAAATCAGACCATGTGGAAATCGAGTGTGAAACACCCTCAAAAATGTTAGGGGTTCCTGCCTGTTCCAGATTAATAAGAGTCATTGACCATCAAGGACGTTTTAGAATGCATAAAACAATCATAAGCCATCTACTCTGATTTGCTGTAGGTTTCTTGTGTCATTTTTAGAAGCTATCTTTGGATTATAATGTATCAGGTGGGTCTTTCTGCTAATACTTCCTGATACATCTCTAGAAAAAAAACTTTACCAGTTAGCAAAGGCTTACACCTCTATCCAAATCCAATACAATGCACAACTGAGCATACACAAGTTAAAATATTTTTAGCTTACTATGTTAAACAAGAATTTCCTAGGTATTCTTGCTTCTAATGGAATTAAGCTGTAGAATTTTGATTAGGGAATACATTTGTTTAAAAATGTCCTATCATATCCACTTTTATTCATTAAAGTGTAAAATGGGAAATTGTGTGTTTTGTTCTTTATTTTCTTTGTTCTTTAGATGAACAAGTATGCACAATCAACTGCGTATTGTGACTCCCAGTGAGATAAACACATGTTACCAATGCCATAGGTAGATAGTCTCAAAACAATAGAATCTAGAAATAGAACCAATGGATGATGAGGCAGAAGAGGAAGAAGGTGTCTGGAATTGATCCACTAGTACCACACTTCTACCTTTATCTATAACCCCATATTTCTTTCTAAGGTCCTTGACCCCTAAAATAACCTTACTGTAAAAAATTTCATCAGAAGCTTTTATTGTACTTCTTGAATAAGTGAATAGGTTTGACAGTTACTGGAAAATTCATTGTAAATTACCTTTTCGATGTGCACTGAAAGATAGTCAGTTAGCAGTAAAACTTGAGCATCATATTGAAGAAGACTGAAGGAGAGTTGAACTGTTAGTAGGAGGGAAAGAACCTGAAACATTTCACACCTGTATTACAGTTTTCCTAATGGACAGTTTTGAGGTTCTTAATTAAAACTAGAACATAAGCCATTTTTATGAATAGTGCCCTCTCTTGGAGGTGACTTTGAACACCTGGCATAGGAAGTCTGTTCAGTACCTACCTCTCTTGGGAAGGATTTCTTGTTCCTAGGTCACTATTATTTCCCCACCCCATCTTCATTAAATTAAACACATGGCAAATTCATATGACTTGAAAGAAGGAAGAAAGGGAGAGAGAAAGGAGGGATGGGAAAAATATAAAAGAATAGAAGGAAGTAAAAAAAAAATCAACCCTGGATTCTTAACTAAATTATTTGGTTAATAAATTCCAATGATGAATTTAAAATGGAAAAATGTTAAATCTGATATCTTAATATAGACCATGTTCTTGATGAGGCTATAAACTATGTGAGACAGAGGAAAATGCACACAAGGTAAAATCAGCTGTTGGGCTACTGAACCCTGAAACATTTTTGATGCTCAAGACTGGGGTGTTTTTAGGGAATTCAAATAACTTGTCAATTTAAATAGATAAGTAGATAGAAGAGATAATGGATAGATAAATTAGAGAGATGATAGATATATCGATAGATAAGTAGATAGATAGATGATAGATAGATAGATAGATAGATAGATGATAGATAGATAGATAGATAGATAGATAGATAGATAGATAAAGGATAGATATAGAAGGATGGGTGGAAGAAGAAGGAAGGAAGGAAGGAAGGAAGGAAGGAAGGAAGGAAGGAAGGAAGAAAGGAAAGAGGGAGGGAGGGAGGGAAGGAGGGAGGAAGGGAGGGAGGAGAGAGGGAAGAAAGGAAGGAAGGAAGAAGGGAAGAAAGTAAGGAAGGAAGGAGGGAAGGAAGGAGGAAAGGAAGGAAGGAAGGAAGGAAGGAAGGAAGAAAGGAAGGAAGGAGGGAAGGAAAGGAGATCAAGGTTAGTGAATTATATACTACTATCACACAAAAATTAGTGAGAATATGAGACATTTTAAAAATACCTTGAAAAGATAAAAGGAAAGGTACTAGTATTGCTTTTGAGACAGAATTTGGGATTATAGAATTAATTTCATTTGCCTAGTGTTCTAGAAAATTTAGTTGGTAAGAAAAAAAGACCTCAGTTGCCAAGATTTATATCAAAGGAACATAGATGACTGGATCAAGAAGTTTCAGACCTGATTTGAACTCCAACTCAGTTCATTAATGTAAACTGAAAATCAAAGGCCATAACCCCTGGGGCTGGTGATAAGACAGACTGGAATATAAGCCAGGAGGGCTGAACAACAAATAGATCAAAGTTGTAGAAAAAGCAAACCAGAAAAGCCATGTCAGTGGGCACAGAGACAGCTGGCTTAGTTCCTGAAATCAGGATGAATACCCGCAGAATCAAAAGTTGATGCCAGAAATAGTCACCAATACCTAACTTTGCCCAGAAGTTAAGCTACATAATGCTCAATAAATATTTATTGACTACCTGACTGAATGAGTGAGTATTGATAAGGTATTATCCAACTGGCCAACCAATGCAGTATGCCTCACATGCTTTCAGTTTCTTTTCTATTACTTTTTTAAAATTGAGGTAACATAGGTTTATAACCTTATGTATGTTTCAAGGGTGAAACATTATAATTCAATATTTGTATATACTATATCATACTTAACACCTAAAGTCTAGTTTCCATCCACCATCATACAAATGACCCCTTTTAGCCATTTGCCCTCCCTCATCCCTCTGGTAACCTCCAATCTGTTGTTTGCCTCTATGAGGTCTTTTGTCCATCTACTTTGTTTTTGTTTTTGATATTTAGTATTCCAAATATAAATGAAATCATATGGTATTTGTCTTTTTTTCAGCTGACTTATTTTACTTAACGTAATATCCACAAGGTGCATCTATTCTGTCGCAAATGGCATATTTTCACCTTTGTTATGGCTGAGTAGTATCCATTGTGTATATGCACCACATCTTCTTTACCCATTTATCCATCGATGGACACTTAGGTTGTTTACATATCTTGGCTATTGTAAATAATGCTGCACTGAATATAGGGGTGCATATATCTTTTCCAATTAGTGTTTTCATATCTCCATGTAAATATCTGAAGTGGCATAGCCACCCAGTTTGTGGTGATTTGTTATGACAACCCTAGAAAATTGGTACATGTGCCTAATGGCCATCATGAGATTTATATTTTTTGGTGGCACTTATTCAAAGTTACCATGGAAGTGGCTAGTGTTCCAAAGAAGTTCTCATTCCTTGGAAGAGGAGATTTATTAGGCCTCAATCCAAATATCTTCATGCCTAATTGTTGTTGGAACATCCTTCATTCATTTCACTATTCTTTAGTCTGCATCTATCACTGATTAATGAATAATGTCCTCATCGCCCTCCTCAGGGGCCATTTCCCTTGATGCAAAGCACAATGTCTAATTTGTCTTTTCATCCTGACTCATGCTATGATCTTAATAGAAATAGCACAAAAACATTGAGATCTAAGGTTTGTTTTTAATTAAAAAAGGGACATGAGAAAATTTTCCAGAAAGAAGAAATGAGATTTGTAAAGAACAAATATTAATGTTTTTGTAATTTTGACATGTGTTATTTGAAATCCAGATGAATCAATTGCCAAGCCAGTAGCTTATCCTGATGATTTTCTTATTCACAATGCAAAAACTGCAAAATAGCACATATCTGGGAAGGAAATTCTATCTGGGCATACAGTATGTTTTCTGTTTCTTACATCAAAATTGAGCAAACTCTTTCCTTTTAAGATAGTCACTAAGATCTTGTCTAATTGCACCTAGAATATGTATTAAACAGTTCAAACATTGCTTTTAAAAATAAAGTGAATAAAGGGAGTTTTTGATTATTTAGCAACTTATTTTTGCAATGACTTGATATATATATATATGCTACTAAGCTGTGGAAACCTTCATAAATGATGAAATTTAATGAAGATGCCTTCAGCAAGACTTAGCCATCTATAAAATTACTTTGTAATATAATGATAAAAAGATACAAATACCAGTGAGAAATGTGAACAATTTTAAAGAATATTATTCTTTACTTTTCTATATGTATTCTAGCTATTGTCTCAATAAAAGAAATTGGCAAACTATTTCACAACTGACAAACTTGATACAAATAATTCATAAAAAAAATGGTAAAAATTATTTCCCCAAAATACATGTGTTGCTTACTAAAGTCATTCTCTCCCTGCTGGTGAATATTGATGTAAATAAAAAGCACAAAATAAAAATATGTATGTATGTATGTAAATATGTTTGTAAGTGCATAGAAATCCATCATGAAAGATACATAGCCAACAGATTCTTATACCATGACTTTCTTTAGGGTGGAAAGTGGATGGGAGGGGGTTCATGTGGATAAAAAACTTTCAAGGTATTTTAGTTTTGTATGAACTATTTATAATGTAAATATTTTCATGGATTATTTGTGTAAATTATTTATAATCATTTAAAATTACAAGGAAAATACACAGAGAAATATATTACATATATTTTAGAGTAGAGAAGTTCTTTCTAAAGCATGATACAAATGACAGAAACCAATAAGAAAATAATTATGTATTTTTTTACTTAGAAATATGTTTTCTGTGTGTCAAAAACACCTTAAATGATATTAAAGGTAGTAAACTGAGGAAATTGTTGCAACATATTTTCCAAACCTAGTTAGTCCTCTGTAGTAATAAATCATTTAACTATAAATAAGAGCAACACCCCAAAATAATGAGATCAGAAAGATCTTTAAGAGGCAATTCACAAAAGTTTAAATATAAAAACCTAAACTTGTAAAAAGCACTTATAAGCAATGTTACCATGTTTTCCCTATGACATTGGCAAAGATTAAAAATAATAGTAATTTCCAATGCCATGTGGAAAAGAATTTGGCATGAGCTCAAACTGCTGTTGGTAGGAGAAGTTGGTAAAACGTTTTAAAAAAAATTTCTGGAGTCCAATTTTGACATGTCTCAAAATTCTTAAACTTATGTTTACTGTTTGGCATAGCAATCCCATTTCTAGGAGTCAGTTTTAAGGATGTAATTGCATGTGTAGTATTAATGACAGTCCATTGTAGTATATTTAAAAAGAAAAAATTTAAAATGTTTTAAATAGCTAGTAATTTGGAACTTAAATACAATGAAATGCTTTAGAAATATTAATATGGTATTTTATAGTATTTACTATCATAGAAACATATAGCTGTATATTTTAAAATTCAGCTTACAAAAAGATTCATATTCCATTTACATTTTTTTATAATACTGTCTATAAGAATGGTATATAATGTTTTATAGATGGTTACCTCTGGGTAGTCACTATAGGTAATTTTATATTCTATTTACTTATTTTATAATAAACACTGATTATATATGCAAGAACAAGTTTTTGTTAAAAATTACTTATTGACTCAGCTTATTCATCATTTACAATGCACGCAGACTGATTATAGCCAAATTTGGTATCTTTTATATTCAGTAAAGAATACAAATAAAAATTACTCTTCTAGTATTCTCGTTGTAGTTCTTTTTTGAGTTCAACTGAAGTTTAACAGTCATTTAATCTCCAATCTTTACAGGATGCAGTGGGTAGCCATTTAACATGAATTGACATCAATCAGAATGTCAGGAAATTTAATCCAAAGGGAATTTTTTTTCTTTTTTCAGAGAGGAAGAAATGAGATAACCTGAGGCAGTAAGAATGGAAACATTCTTAATTTAAAAAAAAAAAGTCAATATTGGTTTCAGAATTTCCAGTAGTTTATTGAAATTTCAGGAAGGAATTAGACCTTATAAAATTGGTTGCAAGATACATCTTCTCAAATACCAACTCCATCCCTCTAAATATTTGGCATTTTTCTAGCAGCTTTAAGAAATCAATTTCCTTATGGGAATTATACTTGTTTAATTTTATAGCTTTAATTTAGTCAAGGCCTTTATATATTTTCCAGGAGTTTGATTAGTAAAAACCCTTTTTAAAAAATCAAGAGTTTACATTAGTAAGAAATATTATAATAAAAGCTACTAATACTAGTTGATTTATAAATTGCAAATCATTTTCATATACATCACTTAATTTATTCCATATGACAACACTGTAAAGATAGCTGTTTTTAATCCCATATTTATAGATGAAGAATTTGTCCTGATCATACAAATGTTAATTTGCCTGAGATCACTTGGCTAGTAGGTAGTATTTTCCACTCCCCTAGATTCCATTTCTATAAATATTTTCACAGATTCTTACTTGCATATATGGTTATATCCAGTGCAGAGGGAGAAAACAGATGGAAGTTTAGGTCATTTGGGGATTAATAAACCAGTCTTTCCAGGTGCAATGGAGGTCAGCAGTTCCTCTGTGACCCAGTTTGAAGAAGCCAGAGTAGAACACTTAGGCCTCTTTCTTGTGTTCCTACTCTTACCCTCATAGACTTGGGCCTTGAGGAATGGGTGACATCAGAAAACTCAGAGGAATTAGAAAACACAGAAATAGGTAGAGAAAAAGAGTCAAAAAGTCTAGTTGGGAGGGAAAAAGTTGTAATGGAAAATAGGCAGGATGGAAAGAAAGTTAATTATAAGATTTTATAGTTTTTTCCCTCCCTGGAACAAATAAGAAAAAGTTAAGAGGCCTAGCTGCCTGGAAAATGTCTCTGGAACAGGGAAAATATTGAGGCTTAAGAAGGCATTCCAGAATCCAAAGTCAGACACCTGTCTAAAATTTTCCCGTTACCTGTTACCTTGCAATAGTACATAAAGTTGATCATATGAGCATATTTAACCACGAGTTGTACTTATGGTACTTCTAATTAGCTTAATTAAAAATACGTGCTTCCTTAGTGAAAAGAAACACAACTGAAGAAAAAAAATTTGAGGGGGAACAAGGCCGCTGTTTAGTTTTGGATATCCTTTTCTGTTTGTTTGTTTTAAGGAACTGATTTTTATTTGGAATAAATAAAGTAAACATTCATTTTAGTTAAGAAATTTAATGTTGTAAACTCTGAAATAGTAGTCAGTTGGACAACATATGTACTCAGTTTAGAAGAATAGAGAAGTTAGATTAGATTGAAACAATTTAGGTTGCTAAAAGCTCACGATTAGCACACAGTAATATGATTGGGAGTTAAGCTGTTCCACTTTGAGGAAATTTTAAAGATGTCTTATTTACTCATTTATTCACATTGAAAACTCTTTTAGATTGATTCAATAACAGCAGCTTTTCATCGTAAGACTTTCTAGGAGTTATACTTGACTAAAGTATATTAAGTCATTAAATCATTAGAGCAGTGTTTCCAGCCTTGACTGAACAGTGGAATTCCTTGGTGAGTTTTACAATATACTAATATTTAGGACTTAAACCTAGAGTTCCTAATGTAATTGATCTGGGGTATGGGCTAGGCCTCAGGAATTTTAAAAGCTCCCCGAGGAATACTAGTTTATGAGAAGACTAGCTTCAGAAACTCTATTATTCCTGCAAGGCACTGGCTTGCATAAATTAAAGCAGGCACAGTCCAAAGCAGGGCAGGGAAAATGAGACAGAAGGAGAGTATTCATTTCATTTGTTTCTTAGGTAGATGACTGTCCTGCTTATTAGTAGTACTTTTCCTGTATAGCAAAAACAAAACAACAACAAATTACCTATTAATTAGTATGTTGGGCAGTGTAGGAAGCTTGATTGAAGAAAAAGCTCTATAAAGGACAGTTATTTCTGCCTGATGTTGTACAGAATCTTTATGTTTCTTACTGATACAGCTTACCTACTTTGGCCATTTTTTATTCACTAACTACGAGTTCCAGCTGTATACTGAGGATAGTGATGGAAAGAGAAATAAATAATATATGAGCTTAACTCCAGGGGAGCTTACACATGAAAAGATGAAGCATGTACACAAAGAGCTACACAAACAAACATATAACCGCAGACACAGCTACAGAGATATATGATCAATACTATAGCAGAAGCATAAGTCAACCAATCACGTCATGAGCTCAAAGGGAAAAGATTTATTCTTCCAGAATTTTACATGGCCAATTATGTAGTAGATGACCATAAAAAAAACATATTTTATCAAAAATGTATTTCTTAATGTGTTCATTTTGATCATTAAAAACTCTTTGAAGATAATAATCATGTTATATTTAATTTTATTCACTCTGGATCCCGTGGAGTTTATGCCTTGATACATTCTTTTTTAACAAATGTAAATTTGCAATTAAAACAGCTGGGAAACCTTGATGGATTAAGGAGAACATCTAGCTGAGGATCTTACAAGAGAGAAATGTGGGTATGAGTTCTTAACCAGAGAATACGCTAGTTAGTTTATGAAGAAAAGGATTCTGTAAGTTGTATAAATAATTCACAAATAATTCCAAAGCATTGGAAAAGGCTAAGGAAATAACATCTACACTGAGTGTCCAGGACAATTTCCATTCCACATTGTAGAACCTGCTCAGCAAAGGAACTGCCATACTATATTTAGGGAGCTTTCAAATCAGGGAGTCACAACCACATTGCCAGGGACACAACTAGGCTAACTCTGTGGCAATTCACAAAAGTAAAATTGATGTTCCATTCACACATCTCCCCACATTAAACTCGAAATCATTTTTCATCTCTCATGCATATATCTAATTAGAAGAATCTATATTACAGGTCTGCATTTTGGAATCGACAATTATAATCATCATCATCATCATCATCATCTTACTAGCACAATAGCATTTACACCATGGAGATCAAATAAATTATTTTTATTGGTATGAAATGAAAAGAAAGACCCTGGGACCTGAAGGAACCACCTTCTTCTAGACTGGTGATAGAATCACTGCAAGAGAACTGAGGACATCCACAATGGCAGTAGATTTTTTTTAGAAATAAGTCACTTCACTGAATTTTCTAGGCTGTTGAGTCCTTTATTAATTCACAAGAAAGCCATCTTCTGGGATAGGAATTCTGGGAAAGATTTAAGCTGCCCTAGAAAACAGCACTCTCTAAAAGCCTCTCTCATCACACATGCATCAGGGAACTGAACTGGGAACCTAGTTTATATGCCTGGCTGGTCTTCATTGCAGCACCCTGATGTAGCCTCAAGTATGGTGTTAGAAATGAAACTTTAAGACATTCTTGCCCATGGAAACTGCTAATTCTCTGTCCAAGTGTGCAGGTCTTGCAGCCTGAGTGCTCTCTGCTATTTACCACTCCTTCCTCCCATCTTCTCACCTCTAGACCTTCAGTCCAGGAGTCACTGCCACTGCTGCTACTTTCCTGAGCTGTTGAGACCAAGACTAAGGGAAGTGAAATGCATATAGAACAATTCTCCTGAGTAATAATCCCACTGATCAGCATTTAGGGAAAGACTCTGCTTTCCATCAATCCTGTCAGAGAAGTCTTTGCTTCCTCTTAAGTGGTTAGAAAAAATAATAATAAAATAAAGAGAAAAAGACTTTTTAATGGGAAAACCATGAAGGAACTAGAAGACCTAAGTTTTTCAAATAAAATATACATAAGAAAAATATCAAACTAAACAGTGCAAATAAATGAAAGCACTAATAATATTATAGTTGGATTGCCAGATATTTCTATCTAGATTGCCAACTAATCATCAAATTATTTTTTGCCCAAGATCATGTTTTTTTCTCCCCAACTAGACTAAATTTCTTGAAAATGGAGAAAAGTTTGGAACACATTAGGCTTAATTTGGGACACAATGTTTATTGCTTAGTAAGTAAGCTGTACTGTTCAAGCAGATCTGAAGACAGACCTTGTACTTCTTTGTTATAACTTTCTTGTTATTTCAAAACTGACCAAGTCCTTTAGAGTTTGCAAGATCAGTGCATGTCTCCACAAGTGATAGATTCTTGTGGCTATTGTTCATGGTTTATTCTCTCATTAAATACCAAATTTTAGACTCTTTTGAATTTCTTTATCCTGCTGTATACTAATTTATCATTTCTGTTAGAATAATTCTGTGATTTCTTTACTGACAAGTTGGAAGTCTTAGCTACCCCATTTTCCATGTTTTTATTTATTTGGTTATTATTTTTAAACAAACTTCTGGCTTTCCATTTTTCTAACTTCACCCCTCATAACCTCGTACATTTTTACTACTTTCAATCTCACTCTTGTTTCTTGTTTTTAACTGACTCACATTCCTAATAAACAATTTTAAATTGCTTATGCTTTGAAAATATACGCTTAAAAATTACTCTCAAATCACAAACATTTTAGGAAGTTTATACTATCAGAGAACTCAGTACTAAATACAATCTCACTGAAGCAAAAAAAGTGATTGAGTGAATCATGGATATGGATATGTAAATTGACATAACTGGTGCGAATCAATAGCTTTTGTTTATTCAGAAACAAAAAAACCTACCACCCACTGGTTCTTGATTGAATTTTTGACTTTTTTTTTTTTAATACTAACTTGCAAACACTAATGGCACTTTTGGTAATAATAGCACATACAGTTTCTACAAAAAAAAATGTTTCATGTGTTTGCTATATATAAACTCATTTAATTCCCATTTTAAAAAATAAGAAGAAACCTAGGAGGTTGTTTCTCTAAATGCTCTATTTTACAGATGAGGAAAATGAGGTACAAAGAAGTTAGCATAGTCAGTAGGCAAAAAACAGGTACTACATCCTGAAGTTTGATTCCAGTGTCCATGTTCTTGATCACTAATCTATACAGCCTTTCAAAGGCAGCCTCAAAACAGTTGCAACTTATTGAGGTGCTTACAATATACTGGACACTGCTCTGAATACTTTCTGTGTATATAATTGTATACTCTTTTCAATACCCATATCAAGTAGGTGCCTCTGTCAGATTGTGCTGATTTGGCCTGCAAACACTGTATGAGGGATTCATTGGAAGAGCAGAAGGTGTGTTTTGGGATATTCCTTTCGGAAGTTACACTCTGAATGATCACAGCTAAGTCACCGTACCCCTCTTTGTCTCTATCTTCTCAATCGAGCTAAAGGCAGAAGTCATGCTCATCTCACTAGTTTGTTGCGGGAATCACATGGACTGACACTGGCAGGACGCTTTGTACTTTAAAAAGCTTGCCTGTCCTATCTCACTTTGTGTCTGCCACCTTGCGTGCTGTTCTCTCTTCCAGGCTCCCTCCTACCACTTCTCAGAAGTTGACCTTGCTCGGAACATTTTTCTGGCTTTGTAATTTCTATGTAGAGCCACTTATGTTCTGAACCTCCTCCTGGGTAACTTAATTGCTCTTAAAGAGTCATAACATTAATACATCTGAAGGGGTCCAGAATATGCTACTGTGTCATTAAAATTATTGTGAGCAGAAGGCATTTAAGGTCCTGAAATCTTTTTTGTATCTAAAAGCAAAGCCTTGTAAAGGAACTCAATTGTTATAAACTCCCTTCCAGAGAGCAAGAAGGGAAAACTGACTCATTATTGGAGATGGAAATTCCCTATACCACACATAAACAAACATTGTCACACGACTATATATCTCTCATCTGTTCGCCTAAGGGCCCATTTATCATTCTAAAAAACATTTATTTTTCCTTTAGTGTTCTTTCTCTCTTCCTTCTCTTATTCAGATAGTGTATAAGCCCCAAATCTTAAGCATTCCTTTAGGTCACATTTTTGTGAACTCTTACACATGTGTGGTTAAATTTTGTCTTTTCTTCTGTTAATCTGTCTATTATCAGTTAATTCACAAGCTCCTGAGAACAGAAGAGGAAGAGAAAAGGTTTTTCTTCCAGATACATCCATGTTAGGGTGTTAATGGTTAAGGTTTAACAGTTAAACACCAGAAATTTAACAGTAGTTATCTCTGGAGAAGTGATCAGAGGTAGATTTATATTTTTATATTTTTTTCTGCACTTTTTTCTTTTCTTTTTTCTTTTTGTAAATATCTATTAATTTTTACACCTATATTTAAAAATATATTCAATGCAGAGGCATTTGTGAAGGTGCTGCAAAGCTCCCGATGCCACTTTTAGCTGTTCACCTTCATCAAAAGTGGACCCTGAGAGGTGTTTGTGACCTGGAGTTTCAGTAATTATATCTCCAATCAGGTAGTGGATTCCTTATACAAGCGTAGCCAAACAGATTATCTTTGTAGGAATTTTGAATAGGGACTGAGAATGATAGATATTCTCATTTTCTTTGGAGGCGAAATATGTACATTTGGCATCTGTGAAGAGGGCAATTTTCACCTACCTTACAGACCAGAGAAGCAGGCAAAATAAATATGAGGAGATGGATTGGAGAGAGAGAAATAGAAAAGAATGAAATCCCTTATGGAGAAAAAAAAGTAAGAGGGATAGAGAAAAGGTTTGGGGAGCTTCTAATCTCCTGATTCCAATTCTTGTTAGCTCACGAGACACTCTCTACAACCAATTACTTTTTCTTCTTAAACCAGCCCGAAGTGAATTTCTTACATTTTCTGACAAAACAATTCCAAATTATGAAACATAATTTATTTCAAAATACTGTTAATGAAAGATGATATATTTTATGCATAAAATCTCTGCCTTTTTGTCAGAAGATTTCTAAGAACAATACTAAAGGAATAACCCATTATTGCTGATAATTATGAATGTCATGTCAGAACAGTGAGGAAATATTTATGGATTGGGTCACCTTCCAATACCCTCTCAGGTTTCATACTTTATCATGTGTGTTAAGGCAATAACACTAACAACAGTTGTTATCATAACAACTGAACAACAGTTGTTATCATAACTTCTGAGTCATATATTCAATTTGGTCTATCATAATGAGATCATGCTTAATTTTTGAACATCATTGCCTGAAATGTCAACAAGGTCAACCACTATGCCTCTGGCTACTCTGGTGATTGTGGAATAATAGGTATGTTCTCTTTACTGCTTTTTTTTTTTTTTTTTTTTTTTTGCTTGTCAGCCCCTGCAGCCATAGGCAGATGCTGCTGTGTTTGGGCCCAAACTGATATAATGATTTTAACCTGGAGCAATAAAAATAAAGATATTTCAGAGAATGGTACCCAAAGACTAATTGATGTCAGAGCTGTGATATGAGAACAAATTATAATTTGTGTTTCCTGTAAAGGTCAATTAAGTTGATCTTGTCCTACATGTTTGATATGACTTATCAGATAGTCAACTGAGAAAATATATTCTTTAGTACCTGTTTTTAATATGAAAAAGGTAAAATACTTTATTTGTATTCAAGGACATTAAACTATGTAGAATAAGGTTGCCACATTTCTTGGCTGAGGTAGAACATTAAACATTAGCCACATAATGTAAATAGTGTACTAATCAAATACTTGTTTCATGCCTATCATGTAATAGTCTACTTTTCTAGGTACTGGGAAACCACAGTGAACAAAACAAATGATGCCATCATGCCTTTCTGGATTTATGTTTTAGTGAAAGGAAATGGTAGAATACAAAACAAATAAAGGAGGCCACACAGTGATAAATGATGTGAAAAAAAAAATGACATGGAAAGAGGATGTGAGTACCATAAAGGAGGAAGTTTCAATTTAATCTACAATGTTCTCATAAAAACTTTATTGAGCAAAGACATGAGATGAGGGAACAATCCATACAGTATCTAGGGGGAAAAATGTACCAGGTGAGAAAAATAGCAAACACATTGTCCCTGGCAAGTTTGAGGACCTGCAAAACAGTGAGTATAGCTGAGTAAGTGAAGAGACTAGTAGCAAATGATGACAGAAAAGTAAACATGGAGACCTTACCATGGAGGGCCCTAGTGACGAATGTAACCGTTTTGATTTTACTTCAAATAAAACGAGAAGTTAAAAACGTAGCATGATACGAATTATGTTTTTTAACAGTGTTATTGAGGCAAATAATATACCATAAAATTCATCTATTTAAAATGCATGGTTTAATGCTCTTTACATATATCCACAGGATTGTGCAACCATTACTACAATCTAATTTTAGAGCATTTTTGTTTCTGCAAAAAGAAAACCAATACCCATTTACTGTCACTACTCATTGCACTCTCTCTACTTCCCTCTATCCAAGCTCTTAGCAAACCTCTAATCTCTCTTGTGTTTCTATGGATTTACTTATTTCACTTAGCATAATGTTTTCAAAGTTTATCCAGGTTGTTGGTTGTATCAGGATTATTTCTTTTTATTGGTGAATATCATTCTATTGTATGGATATGCCACATATTTTTTATCCATTCATCAGTCGATGGACATTTAGGTTGTTTAGTCTCTTTTATTGTGGCTGTTCTAGGGAGAGTGAAGCTATATCTCATTGTGACTTTGAGTAAATTTTCTTGTGAGTAATGATGTTGAAGTTTTTCATGTGCTAATAACCATTCATACATCTTTAGAGAAATGTATATTCAAATGCTTTGTACATTTTTTAATTGGGTTATCTGTCTTTTTCTTTATGACTTGTATAAGTTCTATCTGCTAGACACAAGTCCCTTATCAGAAAAATGATATTCAACATCTTCTCTCATTCTACGAGTTGTCTTTTTACTTTACTAATAGTATTGTTTGCAGCCAAAAAAAAAAAAAAGTTTTTAACTTTGACACAGAACAATTATCTAAGTTTCTTTTGCTACTTGTATTTTTGGCATTGTATCTATCATGATTAACACAAGGTAATACAGATTTATGCCCATGTTTTCTTCTAAGATTTACAGTTTTACTTCTTAAATATAAGTTTATGATCCACTCCAAGTTTATTTTTATGTATGGTGTGAGGTAGAGGTTAAATGTTATTCTTTTGCATGTGTACATCCATTTTTCCCAGCACCATTGTTGAAAAGACTCTTCTTTCCCCCAAATGAATTGTCTTGACATTCTTGTTAAAATTAATTAATCATAAATGTAAAAGTTTATTGACTCCCAATTTTATTCCGAGACCTATGTTTATGCCAGAACAACATTGCCTTGATTACTGTAGTTTTGTAGTAAGTTTTGAAATTAAGTGTAAGTCTTCCAAATTCTGGCTGGTCATAGTATATAATCCTTTTTAGATGTTTCTATATCAGTTTGAAGGGATTTCATTGAGAAATTTTACATCTGTATTTATAGGAGATCTGGAACTCTAGTTTTATTTTCTTGTGATATTTTTATCTGGTTTTGATATCAAAATAATTCTATCTCTGTAGAGCAAGTTGAAGTGTTTTTATAATTCTATTTTTTTGGAAGAGTTGGTGAAAGATTGGTATTATTCTTTGAGAGTCTGGTAGAATTCAACAGTGAAGTAATCTGAACCATGTGCTATAGATCTATTCATATTTTCTACTTCTTTTAGGGGTATATATGTTTATAATTATTGTATCTTTCTATTATTGTAGATTGACCCTAGTATCATTGAGAGCTATCTCTTTTTATCTTCAGCAATATTTTTTTTTTGCTTTAAAATCTACTTTGCCTAATATTAGTATAGCCATTTCAGTTTTTTCATGGTTGCTGTTTATATGGTATATATTTTCTTATCCTTCTACTTGCAACTTATTTGTATTTTTTAAAAGTGTGTTTTTTTAAGTAGCATAGAGTTCAATCTTTTTTTATTATTGGGTTGGAGCAATTATCCATTCTGACTCTCTGTGCCTTCTAATTGGTGTACTTCTTTAACATTTAATATCATTGAAATGGTTAGATTTACCTCTAACAATTTTCTTTTTGCTTTCAATATGTCTCATGACATTTTTGTTTAAATTTCTTTATTTCCTTTCTATTGTCATCTTTTTTATTAAGCAGATATTTCCTAGTATAATATTTTAATTCCTTCAATGACTTCTTAAAGTGTATTTTTCTTTAGTGGTTGTTATATATATATATATATATATATATATATATATATATATATATATATATATATCTTTATATATATGTATAAATATTTATATATATATATCTTTAATAATCAGGGTCTTCTTTAGATTTATACTGAATTAGTTCCCCCCAAATATAGAAAATTTAATCTTATATAGTTTCATTTCCTCATCCTTCTTTATGGAAATACACACACACACACACACGCACACACACACACATGCACACACACACATACATATAACACATATTTTTATATTTATACATAACACTATACATATGTGTATATTTATATATAACATATATAACTTTTTTATATATAATTTAGTAAATATATTTTTATGTATATTATGTAAATGTTTTGAACCCAATAATACATTATCATAATTGATACTTTATATACTTACTATGGACTGAATGTTTTTGTTCTTAAAAATTTATTATGTTGAAACTGTAATCTCCAATGTGATGGTATTTGATGAGATCTTTGGAAGGTAATTAGATCATGAAAGTGGAGTCCTCATGATAGGATTAATGTCATTAGAAGAGACGCAAAAGAGCTTGTTTCTTCTTTTTTCTTTCTGTCACATGAGGATATAATGAGAAGATGGCCATCTGCAAACTAGAAAGTAGGCTGTTACCAAACACCAGATTTGTTAGCACCTTAGTTTGGACTTTTTAGTCTCCAGAACTGTGAGAAATAAATGTTTGTCATTTAAGTCACTCAATCTATGATAGTTTGTATAGCAGTTCAAACTAAGATAATAATTATACATATTTTTAATTATGCTGAGAGAATAAATAAGGCAAGTAATATATTTATTTATAAAGTTTGTTTTATAATAAATTTCTTATTTACCATTTCTGATTCTCTTTATTCCTGTGGACTTTTGTTACCATTTGTTGTCATTTCCTTACTCCTATATACCTTTTTCCCTAACCACCTCCTTCATGCTGTTATTGTCAAATGTATTATAGGGTCATAATGCAATTATATACACATTATTTTCTGCAATTCATTTTTGAAATCATGAGAAGTAAGCAATGTGTAATTATATTATCTTTTGTCATTACCTATGCATTTACTTTTACTGGCACTCTGTTTTCTTATATGGATTTGAATTACTGTCTTGTGTCATGTGCTTGCAGAGTAAAGAACTTCCTTTAATGTTTCTTGTAAGACCAGTCTGCTAGTAATAAATTCTGCTATTATTTATTTGTCTGTTTGTTTTACAATTTGGGAAAGTTTTATTATTTCTTCTTTATCTTTGAAAGGTGTTTTGCTAGATTTAAGATACTTGATTGAGAATCTTAACTTTTTAAGCACTTAAAATATGTTGTCCCACTGCCTTCTGGCCTCCATTGTCTATGAATTGTCAACTGTTAACCTTATTGAATTCTCATATATCTGATAAATCATTTTTTCTCTTACCATCTTAAAGACTTTCATTTTACTGTTGACTTTCAACTTTTTGAATGCTATCTGTATGGGTAGGTACCTTTTTGTGTTTATCTTACTTGGAGTTTGTTGAACTTCTCAACCAAGTAAATTAATGTTTTGATCATGTTTGAGAGGTGTTCAATATTATTTCTTCAAATATTTTTTCTAGTCCTTTCTTTTTATCCTATTCTTTGGTATTCCCATTACACATATGTTGGTGTAGTTAATGGTATCCCCAATTTCTCTGAAGCTCTGTTTATTTTTTCTTTTTTTTTCTATCCTGTCAGAAATGTAAGAAAAATACTATGTAGGCTAAAAAGTAACTAGAGAAGTGTGGTTTAAGGAGAGAATAAATGTTTTTTAATGTTATAGAAATGAAGTCTAAAAAAGAGGGTAAGCAACATTGTTGTCAAAGTCAATATATGATGTGTGTGGTTTCTTAGAGGTAAAGAAAGCCATAATACATCTTTCGCTAGTTAAGAATGGGAGAACATAATGGAGGATGTGCTTTAGGAATCCAGATCTGATTGTAGCCTTTAGGTAGATCAAAGGTAGGTAAGAACCCAAGGAGAAACTTAGTATTAAAGAGGGGAGGAAGAGAGAGGGAAATTGCTGAATAAGAATATGCAGCCTGATTTATTACCAGAAGAAATATGTCATCCTCTTATTTTGCGGTGCCAAGTGCTAGATTAGGACAAAATGCGCCTGATTTATTTCCAGAAGAAATATGTCATCCTCTTATTTTGTGGTGCCAAGTGCTAGATTAGGACAAAATGAAGATCACTGCAACATTCTCATATCTAATTATTTCATAGTGAGCTGTCTTTAATTTTACTTCTAAAGAGCTAGTAGGTAAAATGCTTTTAATGTTTATCTTCCTATCTAAAGTAAGGGTCTTAATTGCCTGTTGCTTCTAAGCTAACTTCTTACCAATATTCTCGGATAATCTCTGGAGAAATAAAATTTTCATCACATATTTCTCATTATAGAAAACTAATTAGAGTTCTAATTAGTATATAAATAGTTTTCAAAATAATCTTCTTTATAATACAAAAATAATTTACTTTTTCAATTAAATTTTGTGCTTGGCAAAATTTTGAATTGATTAGATTTTTGAAGGATTTGGATATTATGGCTGAGCCTTTGCTTCCCTTTTTCTCATGGGATACCAGGACAAGGAAAAATAGCGAATAACAGAATTTGTTCTTATTTGTGTATTGTTGGGAATGTGTTTTAGTTTTCTTTTTCTAAATTATGGTCTTGACTCCTCTATCTTTATTTATTTAACTTATGCTTAATTACTTATTGTTCAATGTATTTATGCAGAAATAATGGTTCCCCTAACAGGATGGTCAAGTAAAACAATGTCCATTTAGTCTTCGGAGAAAAACCTATGAAACAAGTTTAATACAATTTTAGTGAAAATCCAATATAGCTTTTAAAAATGATCAGCATTATTCTAAAATATTGATTATGGAAGGAGATGATTTTAGCAAGATATATAAAAGCCAGACCACACAGGTCCTTATCAACTGTCTGAGAGAGTATTGCCTTTGCTTAAGAAAAATAAGAACTAAATAATTTTAGTGAGGAGGTAATATGGTCAGTATTACAATAGAAAAGATCATCTGTTTATACTATAGAAAACACTAAATAGGGCTAGGGTGAATCAAAATATAGTCATGCCTCAATTCCTTCCAATTACTTTGCCTTCATCAAATGTTGTTAGGGCACCTATCATGTGTTAGACACTATCTCAAGATAGACATTAAAGGAAGCTACTATCTCTTTCTTTCAGCTGGGGATATTGATAAACAAAGCATTTAATATTTTTATGTCTCTAACCCAAGACTCCACACTCTACCTATTGATCTAGCTTGCCTAGCTTGCTTTGCAGAAAAAAAAAATTATTGCCAGATTCTAACTCACTAGGTCTCTCTCTTTTTTTAATAAACATTTATATGTGTGTATATGTGTGTGTGTGTGTGTGTGTGTGTGTGTGTGTGTGTGTGTGTATATTACTTACTATGTGCCAAGGATTCTTTTAGGCACTGAACATACATTATTGAACTAAAGAAGAACCCACCCTCTTGGAACTTATATTAAATCTCTGTACACTAGACTAAGAAAAAAAATAAGATGAAAATAAATAAATACAAATAAAATTAGAAATTAAAAAGGAGACCTTACAACTGATAACACAGAAAAACAAAGGATTATAAAAAATACTATGAACAATTATACATAATATATGGGTAAATATGTGGAACATAATACTGAATAAATTTTTAGATATATACAACTTACCAAGACTGAATCATGAAGAAACAGAAAATCTGATCCAATTTCTAATTAAGAGATTAAATCAGCAACTAAAAACCTCCCAACAAAGAAAAGTCTGTAGGTGGCTTCAATGTTGAATTCTACAAAACTTTTAAAGAAGAATTAATGCAAATTCTTCTCAAACTTTTTCAAAAAAAAAAAGGAAGAAACACTTCCAAATTTATTTTACAAGACCAACATTATCTTGATGCCAAAGCCAGATGAGGGTACTACAAGAAAAGAAAAGTACAGAATGATATTTCTAACAAATATAAATGCAAAAATCCTCAAAATATAGGCATACTGAATTCAACAATACATTTAAAGAAACATATGCCATGATCAAGCAAGATTTATTCCAGGGCAGGGACACAAAAATGGTTCAACATGAACAAATCAATAGATGTGATATACCATATTAACAAAATAAAATTAATATGATTATCTCAATAGATGTAGAAAAGCACTTGACAAATTTCAACATCTTTTCATAATAAAAACTCTCAACTAATTATGCATAGATGAAATGTACCTTAACAAATAAAAGGTATACACACACACACACACACACACACACACACACGTGTGTGTATATATACATATATATATGATATATACAATCCCATAGTTAACATCAAACTCAACAATAAAAAAATTTAAAAAATAAAAAAAGTAAAACACTAGAAACATTTCTTCTAAGATTACAGACAAGACAAGGATACCTACTACTCTTGCCACTTTTATTCAGCATAGTATTGGAAATACTACATGATGAGAATTATTTCACATGGTATATATCAAATCACATTACATCCTTTAAATATATTACAATTTTAGCTCTCTAGCATGATTGTTCTGAGTTGGGACTTTGGTCTTCTCTTGTCTTCATACTTGAACTTAGGCTGGAACTATACCATTGGTTCTTCTGGATTTCCAGATTGCTGACTACAGATCTTGGAAAATCTTGACTTCCAGAATCACATGAGATAATTCTTTATAGTAAATCTCCTGATAGATGATAGATAGATGATAGATAATAGATAGATGATAGATAAATAGATAGACAGACAGACAGATAGATAGTGATAGATCCTGTTGATCTGTTTCTCTGGAGAACTCAGACTAATACACTTATGTATACCTTATAAAGTACTAGAAAGTAATGAATAATTATAGTCCTAACACCCAACCCAAACAGTAAATTACTATTGCTCTCCCCTTTTGCATATCTTCTTAGCATTTTGATAGTTCTCTACTCTGTAGATCCTGCCTTCTTACCAACAAATAAATTACAAAAAAAAAAATGTGTTTTCCAGTCTTTCTTGTGCTGGGTGCCTGGTGTGATAATTGTGATTTCACAATAAGATACACCCATATTAGACTAATCCAGTGCTAAGTTATACAGGGAATATGAATAGGAGGCATTCATACTTCTAGTATGAACTGGAACCAGTAGTGTGGTGGCTTCCTGATTATAGCAGATGTTGTAGCTCTCCCAGAAAGTCATTTTGGAATGTTGAGGTGCATAGTGGTGTTATTCTTGGAAGCTCACCTTGAGTCTGTTTCTTCAGCCTCTGTACTGATTCTTTAAGTGCTTCCACTTAATAAATTTTTTAAAAATATTTTTGTATGTACATCTATCTATCTATGTATATACATATATAAATGCATTACAATTTTTTTAAATGCCATATCAGTGAAGTCAAAAAATAACAAACACTAAAATGCCACTCTTTGAAAAAGTATTTGAGACAAATGACAATAAAAGATAAATGCAAATAAAAAACCTCTACTCATTTGTTAGTCTCAGAACACAAATTTCTTCACTTTTTCATTTCTTAGCTGATCCTTTTCAGAAAGAATGAATCCTGGCCTGCTCTACAGGAAATACTGAAATGGGTCAGCTCACCTAAAACAAAATAATAACAACAACAACAACACAAATACATAATTAGGAGTAAAGTGACTATCAGGCAAATAGAAGCAAAGGAATGTAATCTTTACTAAGAACAGGGCATTATAAGCTAAAATAATAAGAAGAGAATTGCTATAGCAAGATAGTAATGAATGTTCAGCATACATAAAGACAAATTGAGACAACAATGATGAAAAAGGGGAGGATTCACAGATCCAAATTCTCAAAGGGGAATGGAGAAAATGGACAACTGTATATATATATATTTGTAATGTGTGGTTACCATTACAAATATTTCATATTTGTAATGGTAACCACACATTAAAGATTTAGAACTGAAGTATAAAACATAAAACAAGAAGACTAGAGGCAAAACCCACAAAAGCCAACCGAAACAAAGAAAACAGAAACAAAAGGACAAGGAAGCAATGGAAACACCGAGCTATTAGGAAGCAAAATATTAAATGGCTATAAGAAGATCTCATATTTCAATAATCACCCTAAATGTAAATGAACTGAACTCACCAGTAAAAAGGCATAGAGTTGCAGAACAGATCAAAATACAAAACCCAACCATACACTGCCTCCAGGAGACACATCTCAGCTCCAAAGACAAATATAGACTCAAAGTGAAAGGGTGGAAAATAATATTTTAAGCAAAGGGCATTCAGAGAAAATTGGGCTTAGCAGTACTAATATCGGACAAACTAGACTTCAAAATAAAAAAGGTAAAGAAAGATACTGAGGAACACTTCATAAAGATAAAAGGAATTATGCACCAAGAAGACATAACACTTATTAATATCTATGCTCCCAATCAGGGAGCCCCAAAATATGTAAAGCAATTACTAACAGAACTAAAGGGAGAAACAGAAGAAAACACTATTGTTTTAGGGTACCTAAATACTGTCGTATATGGACAGATCATCCAAACAGAAAATCAATAAGGAAATAATATCCTTAAATGACACATTAGACCAACTGAACATAATTGACATTTACAGAGCCTTCTATCCCAAAACAGCTGCTTATACATTCTTCTCTAGTGCACATGGAACATTCTCAAGAATTGACCACATACTGGGACACAGAGATAATCTCAACAAATATAATTATACCAACCATATTCTCTGTTCATAATGTTTTGAAACTATAGATCAATTGCAGAAAGAAATCAGGAAGAAACACAAATATATGGATATTAAACAACATGCTACTGAAGAGTAACTGGGTCAGAGAAGAAATAAAAAAAGAGATCAAGAGATACATAGAAATGAATGATAATGGTAGTAACAATATATCAAAACTTTTGGGACATGGCAAAAGCGGTCATAAGAGGAAAGTTCGTATCATTACAGGCCTATTTCAAAAAATAAGAATGAGCCCAAATAAACAACCTAACACTTCATCTTAAAAAACTGGAAAAGGAAGAACAAATAATGCCTAAAGTCAACAGAAGGAAAGAAATAATCAAAATTAGAGCAGAAATAAATGAAATTGAAAAGAAAAAAAAACAATAGAAAAAAATGAATATAACAAAGAGCTGATTCTTTGAGAAGGCCATCTATGACAAACCCTCAGCCAACATTATACTTAATGATGAAAAACTAGAAACCTTCCCTCTAAGATCAGGAACAAGGCAAAGCTGTCAACTATCGCCATTATTATTCAATATAACATTGGAGGTCCTAGCAAGTGCTATTGAGCAAGAGAAAGATATAAAAGAAATCCAAACAGGAAATGTAGAAGTCAAACTGTCATTATTTGCAAATGGCATGAATAAGTGTGTTCAAATATTTTACCCTTTTTTAAAAAGTTTTTTTAATTATTCAATTTTAAGAGTTGTGATTTTTAAAAAATATTTTGGATGCAAGTTCTTAGTTGAATATGTGATTTGTAAACATTATCTCTGATTTATTTCAATAACTTTTTATAGTTTTTAGCATACAGATTTTATATCTGTTTTGTTAGATTTATACCTACATTTTTAGTTTCAGTAATGGCATTTTTTTTGTTTTTTGGTTTTGAGGGTTTTTTTTTTTTTTTTTGGTCTCCAGGAGTTCATTGCAAGTACATTAGTACATATAATTACTATTGATTTTCATGTGTTGCCTTTGCATACTGCAACATTGCTAATTCACTTATTTATTCTAGAACATGTATGTTCATTCATTTGTTTATTTTGTGGATTATTTTGTATGGTTTATATAGAAAATTCTACAAATGAGGACAGTTCATTTCTTTCCAATCTATATATCCTTTTTTTTTTTTTTTTTTTTTTTTTTTTTTTTTTTTTTTTTTTTTTTTTTTTTTTTTTTTTTTTTTTTTTTTTTTTTTTTTTTTTTTTTTTTTTTTTTTTTTTTTTTTTTTTTTTTTTTTTTTTTTTTTTTTACTGCATTGCACTAAGGAGTTTCATTACAATGTATATATGAGTGGAGAGAGTAAGTATCCTACATTGTTCCCCAACTTGTACTGAAGCATTAATTCTTTCACCATTAAATATCATTAATATCTGTGGGATCTGTAATATTAACTATTAACTCCTCTATCATTCCTAGTATTAGTAGTATCTCTTTTTTAGTTTCTTAATTTTGACAAATCAATAATAACAATGTAAATATTTAATATTAGAAGTAAATGAGTTAGGCGCATAAGAAAAATCTGCATGATCTTTACAATTTTGCTGTAAATCCAAAATTATTCAAAATTAAAAAGTTTATGTAAAAACTCATTAGGCTTATTAGTCTATCTATGCTTTAAATATCACAGACTGGAGAAAGAACAAAGATTGATCAATTATTAATATTAATGAGTATCACTTTACCAAAAATATGTTCTTTCCTTTGTAGTCTCAAAATCTAAATCTTTCTATAATATTTAAATAAAACCAAAATAAGCATGGGCTTTGAAGCCAAATTTTATTTGTATATGAATCATAAGTCTATTATTTATAGGCTAGATGAAGTAAGGCAAGTAACTTTTCTAGTTTGTTTGTTCATTTATAGAACAAGTTTTGTCTTTGTCATTTAAGATCTTTTCATAGAAATTAGCTTTGTCATATAAGGCTAGGGAAGTTTAATGAGATATCATAAGTAATATGTCTAGAACAGTCTCTGGGACATTTTAGATGCTCAATAATCATTGTTCCCCCCCACCACCATTTGGTCATATAATGTTTTATCTTTGCTTAGATTGCAATGTTAATATCTTAACTAAACTCTATAAATCAGAAATAAATTAAGACACTAGATTTAATTGGTAAAACAGAAGTATAGTTTTTTCACTCAATTACTAAATGTTTTCAAAACTCTGAGAATTCAAAGCTTTATTCTAAGAGTAGTGCCATTGTTAGAGACATGATTAAAAACATGCCTGGTATTCCTCTCTGAAATATCTTTCAGAGCCTGAGACATATAGGAATCTTATAATATTATTTATAGTAATATGCTTTAAATGCAAAATGCTGGGTTCTTATTGACAAGTAGAAATGAATTGGAATCCAACTCTTATTTCCAACTCTTATATTTTTTCTGATTTTTACCTAAGTTGTAAAAGCTTCATAGAATGAGTTGGAAATTGTTCCCTTTTTTTCCCTTTCTAGAATATTTTCAATGTTTTGCATAATTCATTTTTTGAAAGTTTAACCTTCTGAAAACCATTCTTATTTTTTAAACAAAGAGATTTTAAACCACCTGTATATTTTTAAAATTATAGATCTAGTTATACTGTTTACATTCTTGGGTAATTTTTTGTAAGTTATATTTCTTCTGAAATTTATCTATTTTGCCTAACTTTTAAAAATTTTTGTAATAAAGGTTATTCAAATTTTTCTTTCTAATTTCTTAAAGTCTTCTATATCTAAAGTCATTATCTATTTTTCAATTCTGTTTTCTTGATCATTCTCACCAGAATTTTTATCTATTTTATAAGCTGTTCTAAAGCCAACTTTTGAATTCACTGATTCCTTCTATTCTATTTTTTGTTTTACTTTTTTATTATTTCTGTCTTTTTTTTATCTTTTACTTTTTTAGAATCATTTGTGTGCTTTTATTTTTCAATGTCTTGAGTGTTTTACCTGTTAATTTAAAGATTTACTTCTTTTTTTAATATGCATTTACTGTGATAAATTAGCTTTAGGTACTGCTCTTGCTGTATCTCGTGTTTTGAAATTTAATATTTTTATTATCATTTTGCTCTAAGAACTTTTCAATTTCTACTGTGATATTTTTGAATAATAAGTTATGTTATTTTCAAAAATATAAGTATTTAACAGACTTATGCATGTGAAACATGGAAAGAAAGAATTATAGGTAGTTTGTAATCATATGATACAGCATTATAGATTTTTAAGTCTTTGCATTTATTATTCCAAACAATTTAGAATCCTCTGAGAATTTTTTAAAATTTCCTTTCAAAATGGTCTTAAATACAGAGCATGACAATGAAAAAAAAATTGAGTTGCTGATCATACTCCCTTCCTAGATTTTTTTAATACAGTGTAATTCCCAGATGTTAATTGTAATTAGCTATCATCACTTAGCTTTCTTTGTCAAAAGAATCAGCTGATTTCCCCTGTTCTCCATTTCCCTTCTCATATATATCTGAAACAAGGTCACTAGCTATGACAAGGACAAAAGTCCAGTTGTTAATATATGAAAACTTTTAAAGTTATTATTTATACATATGTATTTTTCTGAGTAGAAATATCGATAAATACACATTTAATTAGGGTTTATCATAAATTTAAATTTGTCATCTCTTTAATAAAGTAAACAAATAATAACTTTGGAGAAAATTAATATTCAAGACCCATTCTTCTTCTGGACATTGTTAAGCAAATGTAGCTAAAATTGTGTTTGCCTAATTAAACATCATTTTGGTGACTGATTTAATCTATTTACAGAATCAGAGTCTTTCTACTTAAAGAATCCATCTATCTTACAACATAAGAACTAAATGGTATAAAAATAATCAAATGATTAAATATTTAATCACTCAACCAATACCTTTTTCTGACAACTTCAGGTAATCATTTTGATGGATATACCTATTCACTGACATTTAAATTAATTTAATTACTCAGTTAAATAGTAAGTATTTTAAGAACCTACTATGAGTTCCAAACTATTCCAAAAGCCATGGGGTGTTCAAGAAATATAAAAGTTAACTTCTCTCCACAAGGAAATAAAATATACATTAGAAAAATAAGAGAATAAAATAGAATAAAATACTAAATGTTGTGTATGGAGGGAAGAAACATCTCATAAAAATCATCAAATATTCTATCAATGCTTACGTTGTACTAAATATTAATTCAATAAAAATTATTTAAAGACTGCTATGTGTAAAAGGCACTGGGAACACAACAATGAATAAGAAAGTATTTCTTGCAAAGAGTTCACGATAAAATGGGGAAAAAGCAATTAATTAAATATGATGAGATAATTGGTACAGCAAACAAAAGACACATTATTTGGACTGTCATGTTGGAGGGCTCATATCTGGTGTTTGCAGGCCAGAGAAGTTTGAAACATACAGGTGAAAATCAAGAAAGATGGCAAGGCGGGGAGGGTGAGCATGAATAGTCCAGGAATCAGAACAATATTGTGTACAAAGGATAAGAGAAAAAATAAGACATTTGAAAAATGACCATTAGTATACATAGGTGAAGATGGCTGGAAAAATGGCCAAGAAATATAGCTAATAAACTGTGAGATGTAGGCAGACACTAGAACATGGAAGAATTTATAAGCCATAGTAACAAATTGAACTATATTCTGAAGGGAATGGCCTTGAAGGTTTAGAAGCAGATGTGATTAAATTCATCTTTTCAAATCTTAATCTTCCTTTACTATGAAAAATGGATTGGAGAAAAGAAAGACTAGAGGCTTAAACAGCTGCTTCACTAATCCAAGAAAGATGATTGAGACATGAACTAAGGTAGTCAAAATTGGGTCTAAAGAAGTGTCGATTCCAAAGCTATTAAAGAAATAAAATGGGAAGACCTGAGGATATGTTACATGTGAAGCAACAGGAAGAATGAAAATAAATGGTGAAGTTTTAGTTGTTAATTTCTACCATTTAGTGTGAATGGTGGTATCATTCAATAGTTAGAGAATACTAGAGATGGTTTGGGTGAATGCAATAGTGAGTTTTAAATATATTGAGTTGGAAGTTTCTTTGTGATTCCTACATGGATTTAGCCACTAGGTGCAGATTACTTGATGGCTACTGAGTTTAGGAGAGATTCTGGAAGAGACATAAAAAGCTGGAGGTATCATTACATAATGATTCTATAAACCTCACAACTGTCTAATGAGACAAGCTTTACCCCTAACTTGTAAACAAAAACTCAAGGTTGTTAAAAGAACTGTCAAGTCATTCCATCTGGTAAGTAGCAGGACAAAAATAAAATCCACATCTATGTTGCCCCCAAATCAGTGTCTTCTAAAATTCATTTGCATATTAAACTCTTTTAAAGAAAAATAATTCTGATGAACTTATAGTTTATTTAAATTATTTTTTATTATAAAACTAAGTATGGACCAAAATGAGTTACAATATTCTTTGACCTAAACTTCTTATAACGACCAAAATCAAATTTACAAATTAAATGCAAAAAAAAAAATCCCACAAAATTAGTAAAATTTATTTTTAGGGCACTTATTTAATGGAATAGAAACTATTTAAGTAAGTCTCCACCTACCCTTTGCATGTGGACTGGTTGTTGTGATTTGGTGTTTTCAGTTTGGCTGCTCTAACTACTTGTGTTGTACAATAACTGTGTTTTCCTATTCTTTTATGTCTATCTCTTCCAATTACTTATAAACCTTCATGTTGGTGTGCTTTTGGACTTTATTCCAGAGAGAGCCCAGCAACTATTCATTTGCTCTTTTCTCCTAGGTCAGAGACAACTAAAGTAGTATAGTTGGTGCGCTATTAAAATCACAAATCAGAAGTAGGCCCAAATCCCAGTTGCAGTGTTTACCCAAATAGTGTATCATATGCTTGCATTAATTCCGTAAGCATCTATTATTATCAAAATGAGACCAAACCTTGATATTATTGTATAAAATTCATAAACCTATGAGGATATGTGTGCAGCCATATGAGGAAAATTGCTGCACTGTGCCAATGGGCCCCCGCATCCCCCTCCCCCGTGGACCTCTGTGTGGACTTTCTCTTTTTAATTATACATACACTCGAAGTTCTTCTCATTGCATTTGTTTCCCAATTTGAGAACTGGAGTCCTTTATAAGACATTTTTACCTGTCCTGTTTTAACTGTTTGATTTGTTTACTTCTCTAAGCTAATGTCTAGGCTAGGGGTAGATTTTACATAGAGTGGTTAATTACCTATACAGCTTGATTTAAAAGGCAAAATGTGTAAGAAAATGGACATTTACATTTTGATTATGAGAGATGGGAATCCCAGGGGATCTGAGGAAGGGAGTTCCAAAAATAGGGAATAGTTCAAAAACAATGTAGAACCTCCAGCAATAGATGGCCTGTTTTACAATAATAGTCTGAGAGTAATCCTGTACTGACCTGTTCTGTGAACATTTTCTGCTAGAGGCATTACATATACAGCTCAACAAAGAGGGTGTTCACTGATTCTGCACAATCTGCATCAAGTGCCAAAGTAATTAAATGTGGAGGCCAGTGGACCAGGATGGTTCAAATGCCTTGGTAGCCTATATAAGCAAACCAAAACCTGAGCCAGAGTCAATGCACTCTAATCTAAGAAAATGAAAATTAAGGACAATCAATCACAAAGAGCCAACTAGACTTTCCCGAATATGTCAACTGCTTAAGTTATGGCCAATTAATTTCTTTACTTTGCTTCTGGATCTTTCATATAAAAACATCTTCCCTAACTAAAAATCAATACAGCCACTATGGAAAAACAGTATAGAGGTTCCTCAAAAAAACAAAAATTGATCTACCATATGATCCAGCAATCCCTCTACTGGGTATTTATCCCAAAGACTTGAAAACCCATATCCAAAAGATTTTTGCACACCGACGTTCATAGCAGCATTATTCACAGTGGCCAGGACATGGAAGCAACCGAAGTGTCCTACAATAGATGATTGGCTAAAGAAGCTATGGTACGTATATACAATGGAATATTACTCATCCATAAGAAGAGATGAAATACTGCCATTTGCAGCAACGTGGATGGATCTTGAGATTATCATGCTAAGCAAAATAAGCCAGACTGAAAAAGTTGAAAATCACATATCACTTATATGCAAGATATAAATCTAAAAGCAACAAATGAACAAAACAAACAGAGACTCAGGCACATAGACAATGGACTAATAGTTACTGGAGGGTATGAGGTGGGAGAGAAGGGAGGAGGTGGATGGGGTAAAGGAGATCAAATATAGGGAGGTAGGGGGAGGATGAAGTGGGTTAAGAGGATCAAATATATAACAGCTGAAGGAAACTGGACTCTGGGTAGTAATCACACAATAGAATATATAGATGTCAAATTATAATGTACACCCGAAAATTATATAACTGTATTAAGCAATGTTACTAATAAATTTAAAAAACAAAATAAAACAAAACAAAAAAACTTCTCTCCTAGTGTCCCTGGGTTTCCTCTCATTTTGCATCATCCCAAAGTGCATTCTTAGTAGAAGTGACAGTGAATTTTTTAAAGATAAACTTGTCCTGCCTGCTTGTTTAGAAACTTCCAGTGGCTTCTATTCCACTTACTGTGAAAAACAAATCCCTGCGCTATATTTTTCTGCCACACTGGTTTTCTCCTTCGCCAGAGATATGCCATTTGTCATCCCTTCTACTTGGAAACTTCTTCCCCAGATTTGCAAGTGGCTGCCTACTTCTCATCACTCAAGTCAATTTAAATGACACAGCTTCTCATCACTCAGCTTAGCTCATCTTGTGATCAATGCTGAAGCTCTCCCCTTCCACTCTGCATCCCATTATAGCACTTTATTTTATTCCCAAGACTAATCAATAGCTGAATTAAATAAATACATTTTAAAAAAACTGAAGTGTGTGTTATCTTCCCCCCTATTCAAAATGTCATTTGCTCAAAGGCAAACATGTTATTTGTCTAGTTTATTGCAATATTTCCCATCCCAAAAACAGTGCCTGATACATAAATGATAGGCAATAAAAAGGTATTTGCTGACTATTGTGATTTTTAATGGAAATAAATACAAGTTGGCTGATATTTGCATGGTTAGAAAATTATAGAATATTATGTTCTTAAATAAATAAACAATGAGCTCAATTAGGACAAACATTATTATTTATAGCTGATTAGATGAAGTTCTGATGGATAGACTAGTGGTAAAATAAAACAATTCAAATAAATGAATTTGAAAATCTAGTTGGCTTTATTAAGAGTTTTATGAATTGGGCAGCCTCCTATCCAGTGACTGGAAGAGCCCTCTGCTGTGCTATGGAAAATGGAAGGCTTTTATAGGAAAGGTGGGGTAAGAGAGCTATTAACAAAAGAAAAGAAAGGATTACTTTAAGACCTGGATCACTTCTTTGCGGGGAAGGGGGTTAAAGATAACTGAAGGACAAGTGTTTTTATCCTGCAGATTATTTCTTCTTTCTATAGGGAGAGAAAAGGCCTCTTTCACAACTTACCTTACTGGTGCTTAACTAGAAAATTCCAGACTGGAACTTTTGATGAAGATTACATTTCTGGGAGAGGTGGAAATTACAATTAAATCAGGTATTAAATCTAGGTTTGGTACAACAGACTTCTAGCACCAGTGATGTCATGTTGGGTCTCTGACTTTCTATTTAATACTAGTAAGTGAGAAAGCTGGGTCTAGAACCTGGGACAACTGAATATAATTCCAGAGCTAACTATATTTGGGGGTTTGGGGTTTGTTTTATTTTTACTACTGATCACCATAAATGTGGGCAGAAAAGATTTTTAATTAATGATAAACAACTTAAATGAAGATGCATTTGTTTGTGGCCAGGATATGTGTGGGAAACAAAAAAACTGAGATATTAACACTGTCCTTAAAGAAGCTAGTGTTTACATGTAAAGATAAACTTTCATTTTTTTCTTTAGTCGTTTATTTGAGACGATTTTTAAAAATCTTAAGCATCTAAGCAGGATCAAGAAAGGTACCGATTCTGTAAATATAGAGAACCGAAATTAGAGGTGACATGACTAAGAAGTGGATGGGAGGAGCTGGAAAGGGACCATGCTTCAGCTTTCATTCGAGGAAGAGAAGAATTTCTACCAAGAGAAAGAAATGGCAGAAAGAAGAAAAGCACTGAGGGACAAAAGACAACAAAGGATTCAACAGCATGTTATAGTGGATTTAGTTTGTTTTTAGATAAAATTGAAAAGCAAAATTGAAAATAATGTTGATCCATCCATCTGTTTTAACTGGAAAACTCCAAGGAATGAAACACAAAAGTTTGGAACAAAATGAATGGATGGGGAGGACCATTATGAAGAAGCAAAGGCAGTATCTTATCCTAGAGATTTTCAGGTAAGGCTCCACATGAATTGGACTTTGGAAAACATGGTTACTGTAGGGGAAGGTATTAAAATAGGATGGGGAAGTGAATTAGGAAGAAGAAAAGGGTAAGAAAAACCATACTAAGATGTTAGACATAGAATAATGAAGAGAAATGAGAAAGAAAGCTGTACTGTAAATAAAGCCACATTTTGTAACCTAAATATATGTCAGCAGGTGATAGAGTCAGGTGCCCAGTGACGGAACCACATATGTAGATTAGTAGCTGGTGCGTGCCTGTAATGCAGTTTCTTTTGACTGCAGAAAAATAAAGGAAGCGAAAGGAACAGAGCAAAGCACAGAAAACTCACAGAATTAATAGAGAGATAGAAGGAAGAAGAAAGAAAAAGAACAAGGAGAGAAAAAAATAATTCTGAAATGACACAGAAAACAGGTTTAATTTTCATTATCTGGTGTAGAAAGTTAGTCCATTTGTACTGAAACCTTGGAAGAACCTGCCATCATCAGTTACCATGTAGACAATTCTATTGAAGCCTGCTTTATTTTCCAAATTTACTAAGTACAATAGGCTTCAAAACCTGGAAATAAATGTCTCTGTGCTTCCTCAGGAATCGCTTTGATTGGCAAATAACTGTAACCGCATCATTACCATTTAATGTCTCTGGCAGTTCCAGTGGTACCTGGAAGATAATAAAGAGGTGTCAGTATTATTCATACCTTTTAATTGCTCCTATTTGCATTTTTCTGGTTATCCTGTGGGCAAAATTGTAACACTTGGCTAGGCATACAGTGGATAAAGAAGATGTAGGAGTCCAAGCTAAAATACCCTCCTAAGTACCCATTACATTGGATAGCTATGAGCAACATTATAACTTTGCAATAAAACCTATTTACTGCTAAAAATTAAAATTGCTTTTAACAGCTTTATTGCATGCAAACAATTAAAATAATTATATCAATTTGCAGCTGCCGTTATGGTATGTCGTCTGGCTAAGAAATGAGAAAGAAAAATAAAAGCAAGTACTGAAAGAGAAAAGAAAGTGTAAATCCCAAGAGCAAATGCAAAGGCTTTGAGAAATCAAAGAATCTAGGATTTAATATTACCCTCTTTTCTGCAAGTCATTCACTATTTATATAGCTATAGGGATTTTTTATACACACTTCAGTGTTTATAAGAGAAGTGAAAGAATGTATCCCATATGATAAGGCTTCAAGAAACATTTAGAACATTTTGTTTTTGTGAGTTGTGAGCAATACCTTTTTACAGAATCTGTAAACAGTCTCCACTTTGCTTTAGAATAGTTTGTCAACAAAATAGACATCCCCATGCCATGAAGAGTAAAATCATTTCAAAATAAGGCAGGAAACTGGAAATCTCACCATCTCCAAAGGTTTATTTAACCATATACTTTTCGTGCATTAGTTTCTAATAAACAAATGTGTATCTAGAAATTGCAAATGACTTCAAGTTTCTACTGGACAAAAGAAGGCATGATAATGCACACATACATCAGGCAGGTGAACCCGTGAGTTCCAATTTAGTCCATATTTCATCCTTTCTACATATTTCTTAACGTGCATGGTTGAATAAGCTGAGAGACAAGAATAACCTGAGGAGACAAGACTGACACAAAATCAAATGTTATTCCCAAACTACTACTAGGTTATCTGGTTTTATAATCCAGCATCATTTATTTATTCATCACACATATACCAAGCATCTGTTATATGCTGGCATTCTGTTACCCATGTAGAATGAAAAAGTGAATAAGGCACAGCCTCTGACCTTGAGAAGTACAGAGTATATAGTGGAAAAAATTGACACATACAGTAGTTATGGCAGTGTTATCAGTCTTCAAGAAAAGATGTGAACAAAATATATAGTGTTTCTTTAATTACATCAAGCAAGTAATTTTTCTTTCCAACTGTATAATTTGAAACAATCTTTCTTAGCTATAAAGATGAATAATAATGTGCATTTTGAAGGGCTGTTTGGAAAATAATAATATGTAACTGTCATTTATTGTGTCTGCTAAGTTTCAGTATCTGTGTGCATTACATAAAAATTATTTACAGACATAGGAAGGTAGATTAGGTCGAAGGTAGACATGGGTTTGAATCTCACCTCTGCCAGTTACTATGTGACCTCAGGCAAGCCAGTTTCCACATTTGCAAAACATAAATAATATTAATACTTATAGCATTATTGTGGAGACTAAATTAACCCGTACAGGAGCAGTTCCTGGCACAGAGAGAATATGCCATGCAGGGTAGTTCTATGATTACCTCTGTTAGCTTCACAGAAAGCCTATGAAGTAAGAGATATCCTTCCTATTTGGCATTTTGACATCTGGTTCACAGAGTAAAGGAAACTTGTGTTCATTATCTCATGAGCTGAACTAAGAGCAGAAATTCAAATTCAAGTTTATCTAACTCTAAAAATATTGTAATAAGCCTAGATTTCTTTTCTAAACTGTTCCATCTATTCCTGTAAATTTACTTAGTATACCCATATAGGCTCTATGTTGGCACAATCCTACTTGGCTTTGAAAACCATTTAGTTATTTTTCTAGTGCCAATACTATGCCAGTTTATGATGTCTGCCTTTTGATAAACAGAATTTTTAAATTTAAATTTATATAAGTTTAATATTTCTTTCTTTTATGACTGGTGCATTTTGTAGTTTGTTTTAAGAATCATTCTCTAATCAAAATCACAATTATCTTCAATAATGTTTTCTCAAAAAGTTGCCTTTTATTTTTTCTCTTTAAATCACTGTACATGGTTTTAACATATGATTTTAGGTAGCATACAATTTCATTGTTTTCCATATAACAATCAATAGTAATTGTCCCAGGGCCATTTGCTTAAAATACAGAACTGATCTATAAGTTTCTTACTCATTTATAATAACAGATTTATTATAAATTAAGTTTACAAATATATGTAGACTAAAATTTATCATATTGCCTATCTCTGTACCAATATCTTCCTGTCATTATTGCTTATCAGGCATATACCCCAATTTTTTTTAAGGATAGCCTTGGCTTTCCTTGGATATTTTTTCTCTTGCATATAAATTATAGACTTAGTTTGCTAAATTTCAATAAATCAGTAAGGTATGAAGTTTCTGGCTGGAACTGCATTGATTCTTAATATAAATTTCTGAGAAATGACATGTTTGAAATCTATGGACATAGTGATTTTCTAAATATATTTAGGTATTACTAAATATCTGTAAACAGTGTTTTATAGTTATCTCCTTAGAGAATTGTTCATTATTTTAGGTTAATTCTCAACTACTTTATAATTTATTCTGTAAATGGCATTTTTAAAATGATACATCTTGTCATATATGTGTATGTAGTATGTATGTAGTATGTATGTATGTATAGAGTATAACGTCTATATAAACACTTATACACTATTATAAATATTTTGTATCCAAGAACTTGCTAAATTCATTAATTCTAATGATTTTTTGGTAAATTGTGTACATATTCCATTTAGACAATTATCTTGAATTTTTGTTTCATTGTTTCAAACCTTATACTTTTTTTTCTTGCCTTATTGTGCTTGTAGGACTTTCAGTACGATGCTGAATAGAATGATAATGATAGAAGAGAGCACCTTGTCTTTTTATCATTTAAAAAATGCTTTAATATTTTATGATGTAGCAGGATGTTTGCTATGAAGTAGTTTTAAAATATGTTTTATTTCTAATTTTTTATTTAAAATTACTTTAAAAAACAAATTTATCAGGTCCATTTTGACCTCTGTTGACTGAAAAGACTATGTTTTTCTCTAATCTGTTAATATGGTTTTATATATCAATGTACTAAGGTTCAATTATTTTTTCATTCTTAATATAAATCCAGTGTGGTATTGATGTACTTTGCTGGCATTTGCCATTACCAGCGTTTGCTGACATCTTTTCACTCTAATTTTTGAGTGAGATTGGTTTTCCTTTCTCATTCTTCCTTATCAAATTTTGATATCACTCACTATTAGAGTAGCCTCATAAAAATTGAGATGAGAAAGTGTTCCCTCTACTTTTTTAATCACTTGGTGGAAGATTTGTAATTTGTTTCCTGTATATTCAGTAGAATTTGGCAATATAACCCTCTATGTCTGATGTTCTATTTGGAGGAATTTTTAAGCTTCTCTTTTAAATTTTAAAAGATTATGAGACCCTTCAAGTTTTTTATTTCTTTTTGGTTTCATTTTGAGAAGTTAAGCTTCCAGGAATTTGATAGTTTTGAATAAGTTTTTTAATCTATTGCTGTGATGTTTCATAATATCCCTTTAGTATCTTTTCATCACTTATGCCAAATAATGTCAATATCATCATTCTGTGTGTGTGGTGTGTGTGTGTGTGTGTGTGTGTGTGTGTGTGTGTTTTAGCCTTCTTTCTAACTTAACCAACATTACCAAAGTTTTGTCAATAGTATTAGTCTTTTAAGAAAACTAGGTTTGGAATTTTCAGTCTTCACTATTGATATTTAGGCAGTCTTACTTTTTGCAATGTTATGATATGCATAAATTCCAATTCTTAGGACTTAGTATAAAAATACCAGTCCCAGAACAGTACAGTTAAAATTATAGTTAACACAGTATATTAACTGTAATTGCATAGCTGTGTCACTGTTTTTTCTCGAAGTTTGTTGATTGTTTGTTACCAAGTAGCATCTGTTGCTTAGTTTATGAACAAACAGAAAAGTGTGTAGTTGTGTTGCTTTCCTGTCTCCCAGGGGTAAACATGACATTTTCAGACATGGATAATCAAAAGAAATAGCCAGTTAACAAAAATGAAAGTGTAGCAAAGAAAAAAAAATCACTGAAGATGATATCAGAAATGATTAGCAGATTTGAAAATGATAATAGCAAAGCAAAGTCAGGACTAACTCTAGGCCTGCATTGAAAAAGTATAATGTGTTTTAAAAATAAGATAGTAATTTCAATACCTTTTAGTTTAAATTTCCCTAAGAATAGAAAGCTGTTTATGGTAGAAATAGCGTATTTCCTTCTATTTCAGAAGAAGCCTGCAATAAACAAAAATCCCAATCAAGAATCCCATTAAGGGCCAAAGAATCAAAGCCACATATCTCATTGAAAGAGAACAGTAATTACAATAGAACTAGAGAACATATAAGATTTTAAGCTTCATTTTGGAAGATTTATGACATAAAGCATGCAACTGAAAGAATTCAAACATTATGGCCAGGATGAAGAATGAGTAATATGTATACACTGAGGCAGAAACTTTTACCATACTTTGCAAATAATTTTGCAGAATTCAAATAGTATATAAAGGGAATTATAGTAGAAATAGCTGACAATGGTAATATCACTGTCACTGACACTTTTTGAGAGACTCTAGATATTAGCCAAAGGAACTTAATAAAGACATTCATTGTTCCATTTTACCTATTTTCAAAATTTATTGTATTTAGGTTTTTTTTTAATCCCTTTGACAAATGCGTAACTCATTAATATCCAGCCTTTCTTATTACTAAGATGTGCATTTAAGATAATCTTTTTCAATTTATTTTGTGATTTTTTTTTTTACATAGGAGTTTATTGGAAGATTATTGCCTAATTTCAAATATATGGTATTTAGCTGGTTATCTCTGTTTTTAACACCTAACTAAATTGCATAGTGATAACTACATGATCTATATGTTGTCAATCCTTTGAGATTTATTAGTACTTTTTTTCTGGTACTTTATGGTACTTTAAGGTATTTATTGATACTTGGTTAAATGTGTGTCTAACTTTAAAATTTTTTTAATTGTGCTTTTAATATAGGAAAGAGGCATGAGAACTATACAGATTGACTAAATATTAAACCAGGTTGCATTCAGAGTCTGCTACATGCTGCTATACACGGGAATCTGGCAGATCAGCCTAAGGCCAGACCATGGGAAAAATTACACCAAAATTCTTGCTGAAATTACTAATGAATATTTCACCATAGCTTTAATGCTACATACCAAAACCCTGAAAGGAAAACAGATAGAAACCCAATTTCTTAAACACTCAAGGTCCGATTATCCGACTAAGAGGAGAACATATCTATGTCTGTGGAACATTATTCCTTCTCTAATAAACTTTCGTTTTGTCTCTAACTCCTCTAGCTTGTGCTTGAATTCTTTCCTGCAATGAGTCAAGGACCCTTTTTTGGTGGGCATGGGGCTTGATCTGCACTTGGGGAGATTAACCCCATCCTGCATCATTCGAAATTATTTGGATTTTCTGAATCTATTGATCATGTCATTAATTATACCTGAAAGCTTCTTGGCCATTAGATATTTAACTATTGTTCTGTATCATTCTCTTTTTCTGAATAGATATTCAATGCTCTTCTTAGTTGTTAGATACTTCATGCCTCTTAGTTGTTCATATTTTTATTTTATACCCTTTGTTGAATTCTAAATATTTTTAAAATTTTATATTCTAAATCATTAATTCACTTTTTAATGGGCTTAATATCTTGTCAGTCCACTATGTCTTAAATTTCTATTATTATATACTTTTAATTTTGTCAGTTCTCTTTAATAAAAAAAAAGAATTATCTTTGGGCATTTTTCATAGTCTCTTACTTTCAATAATATTTTCAATTCTTTTTTTAAATAATTATTTTACATTAAAAATAATTATTATGTTTTTGAGTCTACAGTGCTAAAATCTGAAGAACTTGCAGATCTGATTCTGTTGTGTGTGTGTATGTGTGTGTGTGACTGTGAAGTCAAAGTTCTTGACACTGTAAGTATGAAAATTTTTAAGATAAACTTCAAGTTGGGCCTTTTATGAGAGAATTCGCTCCTATTTTATGGAGAACTACATATCAAGGACCACTTTACCACAAATTATTGGCTTGATTTCTTTTTTTTTTTCAGACTATTCAAGTTACATGAACTTGGGCTTCAAAGCCACAGGGGAGCCTAGTGATAGTTATAAATTCTCAGGACAGAGTTTTTCCTTTTCATTCAGTAACCAAGTTCATCACCGAAAATTCTCTTTGGATGCTCCTGAGGGATGGAAGGTTTATTTCTGTTGAACCTACTCACTAAGGGTTATCCCTTTGGGGTCTCAGCTTTATGTCGAGTGGTCTTCTCTTAGCCTCTCCTGCTTGTACAAACCTGACTTTTTCCTCTCCCACGTATCCTTTGAGACAATGAAAAACCAAAGTTCATATTTGCTGTTTGACAAATATCCGCAAGATAGAAGCCAGACTTTGTGCTCTTATCTTTGAGTTCTCTTTCTCCGTAATTTTTGCTTTGTAAATTCTCTTCTTTTTTTCTAGTACATTGGAACATTTAAAAATATGCTTTAAAAATATTTTTACATTTTTTTCTAACACAATTGAGACATTGGTCTCCAAATCCCATATAGCCAGAAAAGGAAGCCCTCATCCATTTCTCTTTGTCAGTGTCACATGTTTAATTGTGCTTTATTGCTGTTTTAACTGCCTGAAATGATATTTTGTCTTTTCTTTTTTTCTATGAACTAGCACATGAGCTCTTAGAGTAGAGGAGAAATTTTGTTGTTGTTGTTATTTTAGTTTTTCACTACTATAATTTCAGTGCATACAATAGTACGCAGCACATAGTAACTTAAATATTTTTTTAAATGAAGTAATAATGAATTTCATGTGCTTAAAGTGAGCAGAGACTGGAGACTGAGGTAGTCCAATCTCCTTTTTCTCTGTCTCTTTAAATCTTCTCACTTTCTTTAATGTGATAGTCAGTTCCAATGTTATACAGACATTGGGAGGCATTCATTTTGTGTCTCACTAAAGCAACATATTTCAAAATTCAGGTTTACGACTGAGAGTTCTAAAGCCATCCAGGTCTGCAAAAGCAGTGCTCCACTGGTTTATTATAATTTTTTTTGGCTTTCTTAATGGCAAAGCCCAATTAATAATAGAGCAGTCCTGTACTTAAAGAGTGCCAAGGCAGTTTTGTGATATTTTTTGTCCTGTCTCCTAAAACCATCTTAATAGTACTCCAGACTCACTCTACTCTTCAAGAGTGCCCCTTTGGAATTTTATTACCTGTCTCAAGTACAACATTATTTCTCCACAGATTATTCTCTTGGGCTTAATTTGTTGTTGTTTCTTTCTTTGCTTGCCTTCTGGCTATTGGCCAAATCCATATTGCCAAATACTCTGACTACAAATTTACATTTAGATCTCTGGCCACATAGGTTTGTCTCACATTATAATACACATTTCTATTATGAAACCAAATTATTTTACAATTCCTGCAAGAAGTGAGGGAGTGTTAATCATTCTTCCTAGAAGAGGGGCTCTAAATTTGTGTGTGTGTATGTGTGTGTATGTGAGCATACAGATGATTGTACTCATTCAGTGAAAGGGCTCAATATTATAGGAAAAAAAAAACCTAGATACTTGACTCACTCTCCACCCAACCTCAATTTATTCATTTATTTATTTAGTCAGTAAATCAATATTTACCTTTTTCTAGTTCCAGCAAGGCTCAATTATGTCCAATTTATAACCTATAGTTTTAAGTATGTGGTTAAGTCTATTGCTTTAAAGAAAGTAACTTATTTCAAAAGTTTTGTGATGACGTGCTACTGAAAGGGTCACAAAGATGTAGTAATGGGTTAAGGTTAAGAG